>JAGFPH010007902.1:7388-34767 GCA_018207615.1 Philaenus spumarius | reverse complement strand
TACGTTAAAAAGATATGCCTTTTCCGAGATATTTTAATTTTGTTTTTGTTTTTACTGGCCTATTTTACACAAATATCTTTCGAAATAAATTCTCTACAAGATATGTTTAATACGTTTGTGGGTTTATACCCATTTCACAAAGTTAATGTACTTAAACCCTACAGAAAACATGTTTTTTGAGGCTGAAATTTTGCGTTTTGGGTCAAATATCGTAACAATTACTGCAGTTATAGTAGTGTTACCTATTTTTTAAAATGTATCTGCTCATTTTACGTAAATTAAATTAAATATGAAACCTTAATTAACGCCCTACATATTTCAATAGGGATTCGTTTGTGTGAGTAATCTGAAACATGGGAGAAATGTTTTGCCAGCTGCAACCATCTAACGAAGCATTTCCAGACCTATGAATATATGAAAATTTTTCATTATTTTTTGCTAGTGGAATCAGCTCAGAAAGTGCTTGGAACATTATACAAATAAGTTATTATTTTGGCTCAAAATAACTTTAAAATGTTTTGTTTCTAGGGTAATTTTATTATGGGTATTGTTGACAACTACGAAGAAATACATTTTTCCGTTTTTTTGGTCAATATCTCTGTTGTCCTTTAAGCTAAAGACAAAATAAAAAAACCATTGTGTTTGTCATTAAAAAAGTAAACTTTATTGTCTCTTGTAAATTTTTTGTATCAGTTTTTGAGATATTTGACATTAAAAATTATAAACGCCCGCCATTTTGAAAATATTTTAAATAATGTTCTAATTTTTCGTACAGTGATAAAAGGTTACGCAACAAAGGTGTACAAAGATTGAGATCAATATCTTTTATACTTCCAAAAATATTGACTATTTTATAAAAAACAAATACAGACATACAGACAAAAAAATAAGCATAATATATTTATATTGTGAAATATGTTTGTCTGAATCCCAGGAACATATCCATAAAAGGGGTCCAGAGAGTTCGGGGACACCCTGTATAAAAACTAACAGATATTATGTAATATCAATATTATTAATGCAACACTGCTTACCGTACTGTCGTAGAGATATCAGTTAACAAACTAACGTACAAAATTAACATGTTTATTATTAATGTGTTATTTTGGTTGCTATGGCAATAATTCGAAACGTGTGTTGATTTTATAGGCCTAACCTAAAATTGTGCTAAGCCTTTGGTCTCAATCAGCTGTTTTAATAATAATGTGTAACAATAACTATGTTGAATTATAATAGTTGTTTTAATTATATTACAGTTCATTCATTTTTCCTTTACGTTTGACTTATTTTGTCAAACCAACCTAAATAAGTTGTTGGTTGTGAAAAATAATTAACTAATTCTAATGAGTTAATTTGATTGCTGTGGATTTAAATATATTAAAAAACGTTATTTTGGTTTAATATAAACATGCCACACCTAGAATTGGGTTGCTTAGCATTTAATACGAATCAGCTGTTTCATCTCTTTTAGGGTTCATAACACGTTTACTGTACTGTAACGATGTGTCTTTATCATTCAGATGGTTGCGTGACTCTATAATTGATAGCTTAACTCATGCAGGTCAATGTAAACTCAAAGAAAATAAATATAAATGGACAAATTTACCCAGTTAAAAAATGTTAATTTGTATGTTGTTTTATTACGATTATCACACCCGCTATGAGATAAACAAAAGTTGCAAAAGAGTTTAAACACGAGAAAATTATGTATACAAAATTATAAATATACAAACGAAATACCACCCAATATCAAAAATAAATTTATTTAGCATAACTACAGTAATTAGATAATGAATTTATAATGTATAAAGAAAATTAATATTGGTTTATCAGCTATACTTAACATCATTGCTAAATAATAATCATATTATTATTATTATTTAATCAGAGAACAATTTGCTATTAATTAGCATTTGAAGAAATTAAAATATAATTTTTGTTAAAACCATAATCCCTTTACTATAATAAACTTTATAATGACAAATTGGTTGTATTTGCCTTTAAAAGTTGCCACTTAAGTTTTTGTATCAACAAAATTAAAAAGCACTTTCTTTATTTAAATTTATTTATTAAATGTATTTATCCTTTTTATAATAAAGAAAATAAATGTAACAGAAATTAATGATGGCAGAATATTCAAAGAAGCATTTCTTTGTTATTGTTGTCACTCTGAATACTGTTTTATAAGACTGAGTTTATTATAATATTTTTTGCAGTTTGATACTTTTCCTATATATATATAATTCCTAGTATTATGGAGTTCCAAATAACTATGGACCTGGAGTCTTTAAATAAACCCTTGTCTAATATAAAAATACTATGATTTACTTTTGCTAATATATTTAATTTAAATATTCAATATTTTAATATTTGTGCTTCTTAATACATTTGTCTTATTTACTAATATTTTAAATCAATTTCAATGAAATATTATATTTAGAAAAATGTTCGGTAATTTCATGAAGGCAGCAGTTTGGACTGTGCAAAAATCGGGCTTTCATTAGTTTTATCCGAAAGGTTTGTATTCTAAACCGTAATTATTTGTTGAAACAATAGTTTATTTCCATTGTTTTAAGTCAGTGAAATGTTTTATTTATTAGAATGTGTTTATTTATTTCGTATATATATAGGTAAATATTTTATGATTTCTACAATATTATCCTAGTTATGTCAACATTATAATGGTGCAATAATAACACTTTTGTAGATTTCATGTTTATGATTATCAATATTAGTTTTATCTATCGAATTTTAATTAAAAGTAACAAATAATTAGTAAATGCAACAACTTATGGCTCAAATTCTTGACCATTATGTTTAATCCATGACATACAGAATGTTATATTAGAATGTCACATGACTTTCTTGTCGTACAACTTATTGGATGATTATAGTTATTCATTTACAGGCAGGAAAAGTTGCAACTATTGTTATTTATTTGAGAACAAACATCTAAAATTTTCTGAAATTGTTTTTTTCTCAGATAGCTCATCAAACAACTGATGATGATTCTATGATGGAATTATAGTCCAATTTTAACGGTTTTATAAAATACTCACTTATGAAGTAAGTATCTAATCATTACGTAATAGGTACACACATTTTTCACCTATAATTTTATTCCAAATTTGTAGAATATTTCAATGGTTTTAAAGTTGTATTACTTTTTAAAAACTAAATGCATAAGGAATTTATTTATTATTTAAAGGTTGCAATGTGGATGCATAGCTAAGGTCTCTTTTTATTTCTTATCAAATAATTTCTTAAAACAATAATATTACTACTAACAAGTGTTCATAAAATTATCGGGAATTCATAATTCACAATACTTGCAATTAATTGTTTCTCACCCAATATGAATCATACAATTTATTTCCTTTTATTGAATGTTCCCTGTATGTGGTGCACAAAACTAAAATTGGTAAGATATTGCGCACACCGGATTCCAACAGGGAGTGGGGGGGGGAGTGCACGCAGGGGTCTCCCATAGTATCAAATTATGTACTGTAGATTTTATGTGTAACACATTTTTCAGTAATTAAAAAGGGAGCACTATCACACCATTCACTCTAATTTCTGTATTCAACAGCCAAGATAGTAGTATTTTTTATCTACTGCAATACTAATGGTACTGTAGTACTTGACAGCTATTGGTACTGCAGCACTAATAAACAGCTTATTGTACTCAAAAACTGACAGCTAAAGGTACTATATCACTTGGCAGGAGATGTTTTGCTATAGTACTTTACATCTAATGGTACTCTAGTAATTGACAGCTAATTGAACTGTATTACTTGACAACTTTACTAATGGTACTGTAGTACTTCGAAAGTAACGGCACAGCAGCACTTTATAGCTTATGGTACTGTAATACTTTTAGCTATTGTAGCTAATAGTACTGTAACACTTGACAGCTAATAGTACTTTAGTACTTGAAAGGTAGTAGTATTGTAATGCTTGACCACTAATGGTACTGTAGTACTCTACAGTCAATGGCACTGTAGTACAAGACTGGTAAAGATACTCAAGTACATGAAAGCTAATGATACTGTAATACTTGGCCCTTAACGACACAGGAGCACTTGATAGGTAATTTTACTGTAGGTCTTGCCAGCTAATGGTACTTTAATACTTGAAATTTAATGGCACTATAGTACTTGACAAGTAATGGTACTGTAGTACTGCACAAGACACAGTAATACTAAAAAATTTTAAAGATTTTTTTCGTTGATTTCCTGTGGGGAAACTAAAGGACCACATTAAATAATGCTCAAGTTGCCAAAACATTTCCACCAATATTATTCATCAACACAACTGTTGACATTCTGAGATTTAAAACTCGATATTATTATTTCATTTTATCACATTTCATTTTTCGGTTGTATTTAAAACAGTATAACTCATATAATCTACAACGGATCTCTTTAGTCGAAATGTGTGCAATTAAATTCCAAAATGTGGCATTCATGTAACTGTAAACAAAATATTGTTAAATTTTGTTTACTTTAAATATCAGTAATTGAGTAAAAATTTAGCACAAAGACAATTGGTACTTCTTTGCTAAATCTACCTTAAAAATTATATTACTTTTGTTCTTTTTAGGTAAATAATATTTTATTTTAAGTCGGTTTTATTTTTCACATATTTGATTCTTATAGGAATAGAACAGTGTTTATTTAATTAAAATATGCAGAATTGTGAAGAAAACTTGTATTTTCAGGTGAAATAAACACAATTGTTATATTAAATATGCAAAGTTTTATTAAAACATTTACATTTTTTGCTGAACATTTGGTACACCTGTTTCTGCGCTCTTAGATTTCATGTAATGGAGACAACATTTTAAATTAGTTACTAACAGCTGTGTCTAACGGGAAGACCGTGAGCAAGTTATTATCTGCCGTTGTACAGAAAAAAACGTATGTTGGAAATGAAATAAAATAGAATAAGATAATTCTTATATTGAAACGTTCTTTAGTTTAGATAAACTCTAAACAAAAGTATACATGTCTCTAGAAATGATTTATGAAAATAATAATAACGTACGCAAAATAAAATCTTCATATATTATTTATATTAATGAATGCAACTGAGAGTAGAATTTACCTGTAGGAACTACTTTAGTTGATTACAGTGTTCTATTCAAGGTTCTGGTTTCTTCTGGATCTTTTCGTTTCTCATTATCGTTCAGGTAAGTAAGAACAAGTTTTCTACATATGGGTAAACCAAAATGATTAAAAATATTGCTAGGTCTGTTAAGTTATTAAAATACCAAATTGAAATAATTATCAATGCTACGAAATCCTGTCTTAGTAAATTATTGCAGATAGCTCATGCGTCATTTATATTTCTTTCCTCATGAAATACAACACTTTGTGGCACCTTTTAACATAAACAATTTAAATACTATTAACTCTGTAGAGAAACTATAGGCATAAATATGTTGTAATTTTTCAAATTTGCGTTTATATACTAACACTCTGCACTTTTTTTCATTTTCTGTCTTTTTTTCACAAAAATAAACTAAGCTGGTATTATTTACGGAACAAAGATAGTATGACTTAAAGTTTTTCAGAAAACAGTATTTCGTACAGATAGAAATATCTTACAATATTTTCTCTCTTTGTGCAATATATATTTCTTTTAACATATTGTATGGGACACAACATTTTATAAACATCTTAATTTCGTTTTTCTCGACCGTTTAGGAGCAATAGAAATTTAAAATATTAAAGAAGTAAGTCATTGAAATTTGCAAAAGTTACAATGGCTTACAATGTTATGTTATCTTTAAAATAACAATATAAATACAATACAAAAGATTGTGTATTTTAGTTTGAACAATCTAAACTTAGTGAATATTTAGAGTGCTTCAAAAAGTTTAAATTAAATCCTGATATTTATTAACTAAAACACAAATAAAAGACAGTGCAAACTACTAATAAAATCGTTAAGTGTTACGTGAGGTTAGAAAGAACACATATCTTGTTTTAAGATAGTGCTTTGAGATAAATTTTCGATTAAAGCTAGTCATAACTGAAACAATATCTCTCTTAGCAATTTTATATCTACTCTTCTTCACATTTCGTATTATTTTCTTAATCAGAGTTCAAATAATATAAGAAATTATACTACTTTTTCTTGTTGAATTTGTAAGTAATTTTATACATTGTATAAATTGTTTTATACTTCTAAATCCACATCAATAAAATGCATTTACTAGTTCAAATTGCGAGTATTGAACTAAACACATTTAATTTTTTACGGTTTTAGAAAGACACAAGGCCACGCGGTGAGAGCCAGGCATTGCTTGGACAAGTTACCAAAAACAGTTTCTTTTCCAAGCTTTCCACCTTCGTTAAAACATTCTTTGACAGATTTCGGAAAAGTATTTGTAGCATTGTATTTTTTTAATGTATTATTTGTTTATTTTTCATTTATTTATTTATTTATTTTTTTTTTTGCTTATATTGTGTTTACTAAAACTGTAATAATCGTATTTTGATAGAAAGTATTTTGGTATAAATTAATACACCTTACTCTCCGGACGAGACAAGTAGAGTTGACATGTTATGGGAATATAGGGGAAAATAAATTATAATTCAGATGAAAAAAATTCTAAATATTTAAACTCGTGATTTGATTTCATACATTAAACTTACTAAACTCAATAAGCCACACAAAACAAGAGGACAAAATAAATATTGATGCTTTTAGAAATGACAATGCTTTATGTTACGCGTGCAGGCAATTTTCAAACCGCTGATTCGTATAACTAATGTAATCCTACCATATATTATAAGCCTATATTGCAAATGTTTTTATTACCACGGAGATTTTCACATTGTTTACAGACTAACTGCGTACTTTAATTACACGCAATTAAATTGTACAACCTAAAATAATTGAAATGATTATAATAATATGATAAATATTACTGGTAAATTTGATCCTTTATTTATACTTTCATTCATTTGTACTGCAAAATACAAAATAAAACGTGTTTTATTTGGTTTTCCGGAATAATTTATTTCAAAAGTTTCATTATAAATGTTGAACTTTATAAGTTAAGGTGGGGTAAGGAATAAAAGAGCCCTTACTGCATTTATCAGATATAATATCCTATCTGTTGTTTAAAGTATTTTCGTATATATCACTACTATTCAAAACCTAAAGCAATAAAATAAACGTATTTAATTGGAATGTAAGGATCGTGGTTCGTGTTAGCGATTATACCTCCAATTCAGACACGTGCAAACCAGAGGGGGGGAGGGAAGAAAGAGGGGAGACTGTGCGAGAGAGGCCACGCATTTTAATCAAACAGACATTCTATGCAAATTAGATTGAAAGTTGCATAATAATTCAATTACTAAAGTAAATATAGACAAGACGTATGAAAAACTAATTAATTTAGATTGATGTAAAGCAAATATTTTAAGTACATATTGTTTAGCTTATAAGGAATACTTGCTGCCCTCTAGAGCAATCAAAACACATGTAAGAACTTAGCAAACTGAAACGTGTAAATATTACGAGGTTTTGTACAATTTATGTGATCATTGTATACTTATAATTTAGAAAGGATTGAAAAATTAAACAATGCAGTCCAGTCGCTGTGATAAACACTTTAAGTAATAATGTAGAACAGTTGCACTTTAATGTTTTTCTTTCAATTCAAACTCAAAATCGCAAAAAAAAACATAGGCCTATATAAACAGTAGAATATACAAACTGCTTTATCCATTTTGTCGTTTCATTAGATATGTTTGAGTAAAAGGAAATGTTTTTAATAATACCAATGTCTTACTCTTCGCCTTACTTTTGAACGTTATTGGAAATAAAATGAAATAAACCTCATTAAAGACATTAAATGATGGTATTTAAAATTGGCTTGTAGATAAAAAATAATCCTAATAATAAATTTTCGAAAATTCTCTCTCTCTTTCTGATTTTATTTCTGTTCACATTTCCTATTTGTTTTGATGCCTTAGAGTTCTGATAATTTAGGAAACTAAGGTGGGATAGATCTAGTATTGTATTTATGTACCTTAATTTTAATATAAATTTTTGAACTTTTAAAATAATGACAAATACATTTGCCTAAAACCAATTTATGATACCTTTTTAAAAAGACAACACCTTGGCGAGGGCAGGTCCTGGACAAGTTACGGTATACAATTTCAGCTTTTCCTTGTTATGTGTTGCTAATTAAGTTGAAGATGGCTTTGTAATATAAAGTATGTACTCATATTGTATGTGCATATTATAGACCGATAGAGTATTTTAACAAAGTTTATAAAAATGTGGTAAAAGCATTTTTTTAAGAAACCAATTACCTCTTTGTGAAACGAACTAACCTAAAAGCCATTTAAACACACGATGTCACAAACTACACGGTGGTACGATGACTTTATTTAAAATTATATTACTATTTCATATTAAAATTATTATATAAAGGACAGTATCTTCATCAAAAATTTACTCATATCTAACCTCATAGTGGCTTAGTGGTTAATAGGTCTCGTCCAGTTTGCTACTCAGTTGCATAGGTTTGAACCTGACTGTCGTTCGATTTACACTTGATCTATACACTGTCTTCGTTAGTCTAACTGGTGTAAAATAAAGTCTTTAAGCGAAAAATAGTAGTAATACGTTTTTTAAATATCAGTTTAAAGATAGTAAACAATAAAATTGTCCTAACTATAGTTTTTCTAAGCAGTAAGTTGTTCTTAGCAATATTTGATGCCCTTCTTTCTTAATGTTAACTTCATTAATGTTCATTATAAACAGATATAATGACTAGTAAATAACATTATTAAATCAATTGAAATACTTTTTGATCAATCATTTAGTTAAGTTTTCAAAAATTGTATTCCATGTATAGACATATAACAACAATTAAATGCAATCAAATAATTTCAAGCTAGTGGTTTTGCTATTAAGGAATCATTAGTTAGCGGCTAAAGTCATGGTATTTATATTTATAACTCTGAAATCATTAAGTTGTTATAAAACTAAAATGTAAGGAATGTTTTAATGATGGGAACTCCTTTTCTCCCTCCCAGAGTGTTTTGTAAGGTATTTGCGTCAAAGGTCGTTGTGAGATATGTTTGGTATGCGGACACCCTCATGAGAAGTAATACACTTCATTCAACTATACAGAGTGCGACAGTAATTTTGTAGATTTACAAAAAATCATGTAATATCCAATGCGATATGAATAAGTTGAGAAAATATTGAAAAATGAATGATTGATTATTGATTAATAATAATGTGTATCGTCCTTTAGTTTAGTCTTGTTGTTTATTTAACGTAGCTTCATTATTTAGCTGGTTTTATAGTCAATGGTAAATAATAGTGTCAAATGAATGAGAAATCAAAGAAACATATTTCCAAGGGAATCTCTTAATGCGATAAAAGTCAAGATGAAATTTACTGTCATCGATTTGGAAAGGTCGGAAAATAGTTTAAACATTTGAAGCAAGCAATTAATTGAAACACTTTTTGATTTAGACTAGTTACAAAGTATAAGGAGGACAAATTCTCTGCATACGCCTATTGTCTGAAGAACCATCAATTCACACTTTTCCTTGTTACAAAACTTAAACTTCCAGAATGAATATTTTAATTCTCTCAATGCTGTGTACGTCCTTGTTTCATTCAATATGGGATTTTGTAGGAACAATAAAGGCTGTTCAGACTACCACTAACTATAATAGGTCATCTCGTCAAAATAAATAATACTTTTTATGAAATTCAGCCGATCTGATTTTATTCATTTTTTAAATTTTAAAATGCTGTAAATTCACAGAAAAATTTTAAAATCAGCTTTCACAAATATTTGATTTCATTAAGTTGTAATTGAAAATAAAGTACCACAATATTTTATTTTTTAAATAAATTTAAGAAAAATTAAAGATGGCGGAAACCAATTTTTAACATGTTCTTAATGGTTTTATTGTTTACTATTTAATTTCGCAATAAATATAATCTTACTAGTAGTAGTGTTAAAACCCTCTGAGGATGATGACCATGTCATCGAAATGTACATAAGGGTAACGTAGTAAACATAACTTACATTTTAGTTGTTTAGTTATTGTTTTTGTTCCTTGTTTTTTGGTTCGGGTTTTTATTTAAATCAGTGTGATTTTGTCGCCACAGTGCTCTTTTATTTGTTTAAATATAATCTTATTTAAACTAAAGTTTGACAACAAATTTCCGTTAAAAACTAAACTTAAGTTCAAGATGGTGGATATACATTTATATTGTGTTCTTAAATATATGTATTCGCTCTCATGTTTGGCTGTCTTACACTTCAACAAAGGTAAACGCTGGTGTAACATTATTTACATGACAACTGTACAAACTCCGTTAGGATATCGCTAGCATTCAATAAACATTATTTATTTAGTTTATGAATCCTATAAAGTCTACGATTTATCACGATACCTTATTTCCCTTTATTTACTTATCACCTGCATTTGTTACTTGAACCGCATAATATTGTTCTTGAAGCAGCATAAATATTTATCGCTTTGAATGAAAATTTATATTTCAATTTTAAAAGTTTACGATTAAAGAATTAATTAATTGGAAATATTACTTTGACATAACATTTACTGTAAGTAAATGATTGTTAATTCCATACAGCATTTTTTTTTTTTTTGTAAAATTATTAAAGTTTGATATAGGCAATAAAATAATGTTGATTTCTTTCCTTAAATTAAGAAAAAAAAAGATTGTCTTCTTTAAAATGAAATCTAGCGCGAAACTGTGAAAGTTCTAGAAATTAAAAAATTGTTACGTCACCAATGTTTTTGTAATATCGTGTTGTTACAAACAGCGAATAGCAACTCTTGTCTTCCGAACCTAACTTACTTTTCTGCAAAACATTGCTTTTGCTCTGTCTTTATCAATTTAGTCCCTAACTCGACTGTATTACTCGATACCCTCGCACTGTCTGGATTTGTTCCCACTTTAAAGCATTATCCAATGCTAATTATTGTAAAACGAGTTTTAACTAATTAAAGATAAAACGAAAAATACAATATAAAACATAAAGGGAATGATATTTAAAATTGATTAATACCGAAGAAAATGTAGATTTTAATAACAGGCAAGTAATATACATTTTCAGTAACACTTCATCCTTACATTATTTTTATTTATATTTAATGGTTCAGCTAGCGTGAACCATATACAAAGCTAAAATATATTACTAGCTAGCTTAAGTAGTTGAAAAGAAATAATTTGGATGTCTAATAATTGCTTTTCACTTAAACTTTGTGAGCTTTACACCCTTACCTAGTAAGCCTACCTATAGGACTACTGAAGAACGAAACTGAGTAAAAGTTAATAATTTTATTTAAACCTAAGACACCCTGAACCTAATGAACTGAATAACTCACAATACTGGGTCGTAAATGGTTTCAAATATTTTACATATTTTAATAGATCAGCTCTAAGTTTAAATTGTACAACATGAGGGCCTGATTGCGAACGTTAATGACAATAATTTCCATGTTATATTGGAAAATGTGTAGAAATTAAATATACGGCAGCTCAACTTCTTCAGAAAATTAAAGATTTACTTTTTTTGACTTTGGTAAAAGTTCGTATGGGATGTAAATTAAGGAACAGTAGTACAACAGTTAGAGTAGTATCCATCATTAGATACAGCTGTGACACATACTGTATAAATTATTGATTTTCAAAGCTCACGTTCAAAGCGTAAGTTATACATTTCAGTTGCCAGCACATTTACACGCGGCTATAAATATTCCTCGCAGTTGAACAAGTAAGCGTGTTCTTAACAAAGGAGAATATATCGCTTCCTACTAAACATTGGTTTAGATTTGTGACATTACATGGTGCGAAGATTTATCAGCTCCATAGAAAATATATAAATGCCGATTTAAAGTTATTGTCATTTATACTAATGAAACTATTGCAGTCTGTAATCAAATGTTTATCTTAAGCCTAAAATATAAAACTACACATCCTATATTGGTAGTTAAATTAAATGTATTTTTTCAAATTGGTTACTCTGTACTTAGAGTTTTCTAAATGTAGTAATATTCGTTCCAGAGTGGCATTTTATTTTCTACTTTATTTGTTTTTTTTATAAAAACTATTACTTAAACAAAATATAACGTCTATTTTTGTAAATAATTTATTTCACATTAAAACTAAATTTAAATACTGTTCTATAATTATATTAGTTTTCTAAGGCTGGGTTGCACCAACCGGGATCAAATACCTAGATCAGTAAATCCTGGATCAATTATTTGATCCAGGTATGGTGCAATAGAAACAACCGACCAAAGTAGTTGATCCTGGATCAAATACAACTTTGATCCTAGATCAAAACTGATCCTGGTTGGTGCAACTCAGCCTAAGGAAATTTCAAACCATTCATACTTCCAAATTATTGTCAAACGTAAAATATCAAAAATGGCAAAAATGGCAAAAATGGCAAAAATGGCAATTGTTCAACAATTTTTAGAAGTAAAAACTACTACTATGGATTAATAAAAACATAAGCATTGTGGTATCTGATGGGCATAGAACTAAACTTTTTAAATATATCCCTTACAGTTTATTTTCATATAATTATGTATATAAATTTACTAAATAGCTTTACTAGTAAAATAAGAATGTATAAATGATACTATTCATATAGTGCCATATTATAGCAACAATAACAACATTAAACAATCTTTTGAAAACAGACTATTTTATAAATAACTTTAATACGACTTCGCATTACTTGACAGACTTGTACTAACTTTGATTTAAAAATCTAAAAAACAATGTCTATTTTGTAATGAATAAATCAGATACAATAGAGTAAGCTGAAATAATAGAAATTCAATAGTTTAATTAAACTTGGTCAAATTTTGTATGGAAATTAAACACTGCTTCCTTATTTCTCATCTTGTAACTACAACGTTCAAGATTTAATGGAAACCAATACAAATATTTAAATGTAGTTTTGGGTAAATCTTTTGAAATGGAGTTTATATAATAGATTAATGATTCAAAAATATAGTTAAGAACTTACGAGAAAGTTTAAAAATACAAAGTGCATACTCCGTTTTGTAAGAAATGTTCAAGGTAAGTGTGTATATTAGGTGTTCGCATTCCTGTTTTAAGTTGTCATTAGTTGTGCCAGTTCAACTTTCATATAAAATATTCAGCAAGAACAGAAGAAATACAACAATGATTCGCATAATAGAGTCGTTATTTATTTTAAATGTGGTGTATAATTCCGTATCATATTTAGTCGAGACTTAACAACCTTTTTGTATATTTGTGACCCTGTAATGGTTTATGAATGGTTAGATCTGTTAGTTTAACAAGCTAGTCAGACGAGAACTTCAAACAGTAGAGAGCTTTTTAATTGTGGTAATGCAATATTAGAGGGAAAGTTAAATCCTCAAATAAATTACTGAACAAATTTATGTTGTTAGTGAGCAAATATTATGTTAGGTCAGTGCCAGATGGATAATTTTGATCAGATTGAGTCGCAATCACTCTGGTTTAACTGGATATTAACGTATAGTAACTTGAGATATGCATGCACAATATGGTAAACACTATAAGCATTCAATAATAACTACTTCCGTAAAACCTTGCATTATTCACATGAGTTTGGCACATTTTTACTCGGCATAATCATGAACAAGTGGATTTCACAATGAATTCCTTACCTTTTCTTTCACGGAACATAATTCTCTCACTGTAAATTATGTTTGAGTTTTATAAAATACAATTACTTTAAAACCTTCAAATTGTTATCAAAAAAAAAGAACAATAAATGTATAAATGCGTATTCTAATAAATACCTAGTGTTTCTTATACAATTTATTATAAAGTCTCGAATTTGTTTTACATAAAGTAATATTTATATTATATTTAATTCAAATTTTTTGATTATATGTTACATTTTCCTAAAAAAGACTTATTCCCGAGATATAAACATTGTTGCTTTCTAAATACGACAGGTTATATAAATGTTTGTGCGACATCACTTTCTATTCCTATACAATTTATCAAACTTTAGACGTAGATCATTAATCTAAGTTAGTTGTTTGAGTTACCATACTCATTGGAACATCACTGTGTACAGAGCGTTGATATTGCTTTTGTGATTTACGTACTAATAGTTTAACAATAAATCAACTCAAACTAACGTTGCATTGATGTGATCAACTTAAAACACATTAACATTTAATATTGGAGCTAACTTATACGTTTATCTTAAAATATCAAGGGTCTGTTGAAGTGGAGCACGAATTTTGACGGGTTCACTATTTCGGTCACAAACTTTCAATTTCATTATTTATTTTATCGTGAATAAATAAATAACGGATTTATATAATTTGTGTAGGTTTGCATCATGAGTTTTAAGACTTTCGGAGAAAATGTATTTAAGAAAATAAATGTTACGTCTTTTGATAGACATATTATTTTTATACTTTTGGGTAGATGTATAATGTAAGGATTTTTTTATGTAATATTAAAAATGTTGAATAGAGTTGATGGTAAAAACTTGTCACTAGGAACATGTTTTTGCAATATTATTAAAAAGCACATTATAATGTATTTTGTTATTATAATGTAAAACCTACAGCCTTATGGATTCAATGTTAATTTGGTTATAATACTTGTAATTTTAAAACTTATTTGTTCTTACATATTTTTCAAATAGTTTTGTATCAGGAGATTTTATGCTTTCGAAAAACCTTTATTTAAGAAATTAAAATGTTAATTTTTTTGATAGACGTATTATTTTTATACTTTTAGGTAGATGTATTTTTGTATAGTTTAAGAATATTGTATTTAATTTAAAAAATGTTGGATAGAGTGGATGGTTACAAAATTGTGTATAAGAAGTTGTTTCTGTATTATTATTAAAACGCACATTATAATGTATTTTTTATAGAATGTAAAACTTTAAGTTTTTTTGATTCAATGTTAATAATTGGCTAATAATATTTATAATTTTAAAATAGGATGTATTATTTTAAACCATATTTTTGTTCTTACCAATTATTTCTAAACAATAAAGCTTATGAATCAGGTATTACATAACAATATATACAAATTCGTAATTAGATATTATATAACAGATTAATTAAAGTTGGGAGAACGTAGCAATTATTACATGATCACTTAAGAGTTTGAGAGTAAATTGACTGCTTCCTATAATTAATCTCGTAATTTCCTTCTTCGTTTATCGTAGAGTAATTAATCATTAAGAAGTTACAAAGAAAATGGTTCATTTTCGACATTTAAATTCACTGAGTGAATATTTACTAAACCATAAACCTCACTACCGTACTTCCCTATCCTGTCAAATCAATTTCTTCTTGGTCAAATCGTTGAACAAATAATGTTGTGAACAATTGGATAAGTAATAACCATAACAATAATTTGGTAATTAGACCATTACTAAAATAAGAATTTTATTTAAAACAAACATTTTGTTTTTAATTTCGTGATGAAATAACCAATATATAAGTTTTATACGATATGGAAACTTATGCGAATTCCCAACATTATTGTGATAAGAATCAACTTGTACAAACAGTCCACGAAGAACAAAATTTCAGGCAAGCGAAAAATCAAAGTAAAATCAACAACTCATGGCAAAAATCTTGTAAAACAGATTCGGTTGAACAAAATACTGGACATAGTTTATATGCTAGACATTTCTTGAAAACTTCTAAGTGAACTGCAAAAATCGTCCATCATACAATAACAGATTTGTCGAGACGTGATTTCGGTCATGTCTCAGGAGACCTTGTCTTACTCTACGAAAAACACACAGAGTGCTAAGCTAATGCTGACTGTTACAATAATATATTACATCAGTTACGTGGTTCACAAAATAACCCTAGATCCTCTAGTAAGTTTATGGTTCTACACCCTCATGCCGTTCGTGAATCACCTATGTATGTATCCAATCAAATTTGAAGTATGGTATCAGCAGAGAAAACAGAAGGATCTGTGAAACAGTGATAATTTCTGTTTAATACAGAAATTGTATTGAATTAAAAAAAAAATATGGATGTTAGATCATTCGATTTAATATCATCAGACGTATTCTTTTGGATTATTTAAAGTCAACCGTAAGTATAAGTAACTCGTTTCAGGACAATAAATAGTATGCAAGAAAATAGTACAGATAACATAAAAGGTGGTGACAATAATGAACTCGAAGCGGATAAAGTGTTTAGTTGATTGAGATTGAAACAGAAACATTTTAGAAATTGATTTAGGCCTAAAATAATAAATTTAAAATCTCGGAAATTTTTTTAATTTCAAAACTAGTAAATCTTTTGTTAAAAAAAAATACACAGGAAATCAAGAGTTTTATATAAATCCCTTTGCATCTGGAAAATAAATTTTCCTAAAGTTTATTCTATTAAATGTAATCTCAACTTATGGGACAATTTTGTACTCATAAAATTATTATTTGGAAGAAAGTTTTCAATTAGGCCGGTCGCACACTTATCCAGGAACGCTGCTTTAAGTAAAAACGTTTTTGTTTTAAGCGAAAACATTCTGCTTAACGTAGAAACATTTTTGTTTAGTCCGAGTTTTTACATATCCAGCAAAACTGCTTTAAGAAAAAACGTTTTTGCTTGAAGCAATATTTTTTGTTTTTACTTAAAACAGTTCAGAACTGAAATTATACTTTTGGGTTATGTTTACAATTTTAATAAATATAAGTTTTGTAATATTAATAACTTCGAAATCATTTGATCTAGCAATATGAAATAAAAAGCAATTAAAAGATAGTATTTTTTATCTTTCTTTAAATATATAATTACGTACGTAAATAAAAATGTTTAACAAAAAGGCCTACAGTTTTATAATCCTTCTTATTGTATACATTTACCGAGATAAAAATCCCCGTCAGCATAGTTAGGTAGGCCTAGATAAATAGGCCTTAACGTTGTTTTTAAATAGTATGTATTTAAATTATGTATTTCTGATGTGTATCTAATTAATTAGCCTGTTATTTTCACGGGGGATTACTAGTGTTTATAAATAACTGTTTGATAAATTTAGATTTAGTATTGATGATACAAATGATACGTGCATGCGCAACACCAAATGTTTCGCCTTCCAGCAATGGTCGTTGTTTGTGAGACGAGCACTGCCAATTCTGCTCAAACGTGCTGGATTACGCTTCAAAGCGTTTTTGCTTCTTGCTCGATCACGCTTAAATGTGTTTAAACGTGCTGTACAGCGTTTTGTATTTATGCTAGATAAGTGTGCGGTATTCCTATCTTACACATCGGAAATACATGTTCGAGCAAGTTTAAACAAAAACGTTTTTGCTTAAAGCAGTTTTGCTGGATAAGTGTGCGGCCGGCCTTAGGGAAAACTGTTTACATGCTTAGTATATTTTTTCAAAAATAATCCTATTTATGTAGTTTTGAAATTAAATTTAAAATGTTTGAGTTATTATCTTTTTTTTATACAAGGGTTTATGTTTATTTGTCGTCTTGAATTGTCCCAATTTATATTATATTTTTCAAACATCTAAAGGTATTATCATCATATAGATGAAAGAAGAACATCTTAATAAAAGCACCATAAGTCAACAGTTTTTCCATTGTTGACACTAAACCGATAAGTGATAAAATTGTTAACATAATCGTCCTCTAATTACAGTATCTTCTTTCCGTATTACGTGTAGAGATGGATATACGTAGAAAACTGTAGAATGTTAAACGACGTTCCTGATGGCCGCTTGAGGAAAACAAATTACAAAAATAAAATAAAAAGTTAAAAATAAATCACTGACATATTCATAATATAAAATTGATAACTTGGGGTTTCGCAATTAAAAAATTAACCGTACACGAGGGAGACTCATTTAAAATTAATCTTATCACCTGATTGTTGATCACATGATGTTTCAATCTATCAAACCCCAATACATCTATCTGCAATAAACAAAACTAAGTGATTTAAACTTAAGCGAATTAAACGTCTTCGAAATAATAAAGTAATAACTATATGCGTAACATTTGTTTGACTCCTTTCATTTGAAACGATTAATTCAGTTTTTAAATTAGAAAAACTTTAAAATCTATTTAGCCTATTCGAATTTGCAAAGTGACAATTTATGTTTTAGTATATCAATCGCTGCACTTTAACTTTACAAAATTAGGTTACGGAGTAAAATATTACAACGTGTAGTAGAAGATCTTGGAGATAGAAAGAGTAATGGTATACAAATAAGATATAGGGGATGTTTAATCGTTTATTTTATAGTTTTGAGGTGAGAAGTAAGATAAGTTGTTCGTGTAATGAGTATTGTGATTGCGGTATTAACTCTATCAGGAAATGAAACTGTGGAGAAATGGGTTTTTTTCTAGTACAATGTTCATTTATATAAGTGCCATTTTTAATATTTATAACTATTTAGCCAGCCAAATTAATTATTATATTTGGTTGTTAAACAATTCTTTGAAGCACTCCGGTTCAGGTGGTCTTCGGTAAACAGTGCTTCTTTCTGTGACTATTGCATGGCAGTATAGTCTTTCAGTCTCGTTGTCATATAGTTGGCACTCGGGGCATGCTAAAATGTATATGTAATTTGGGTTAGCAATTATCTGTTATAGTCCTTACAAACATTCATTTTAAGGTTTGACGATTTTTGTACTATCTCTTATTTTGTCGTACGATCCATGAGATCTATAAGAACCTTAATCTAATCTAATTCAACTGACTGTTAACGAATGGGTTAGTAGAAATCTTTTTATATCCACAAAAATTCATGGATTTGAAATGGCTTTAATTTGATTTATCATAAACCAAATGGGTCCTTTTCACATATTTGAGTTTGTGGTGGCAGGAAGGGACGGGGTGTTTTGGGATTTTGTAAATAGGGTTGCTAAGGTTAACCCTGACTGAAAATAACTGCCCCAAGATCTGATTTTGTATAACTCATTAAATTTCCTAAATTAATAATAGAGGTGGTAAGTTTAAAAAAAAAAAAAATGTATATTTGTATTTGTTAGGATGAATTATTTGTTTACTTTATTTACCTTTTTTCATTAAAACCTCAAGTTAATTTTCATGAACACATTTTTATATTTTATTCGCTAGAATAAGACACGAATATAGCACCACATAGAAACCATTGTTGGGTTATCAAACATAAATCAACTGCAGTACCATAAAGTCCTTTAATACATATTTCCTCTGAAAGTGACAGTTCCCTTTTACAGCAAAACTGAAGTCGTGTTTATAAAGTCAACAACAGTCCTCCTCCGCACTACTCCCTCCTGTCCCTCTCCTGTCCAAACAGTTGGAAATTGATTACACAATACATTCAATTAACGCTTTTAAAAGCAAGCAACTAATTTAAAGCTTTATTATTTGTTCGAACCGTTTTGATTGGCATAGTGGAAGAAGAATGATTCATAAATGTAAGTTGTAGAATGTTCTATATTATTGTAGCTTGGTCCAACATCTCCAAAATAAAATTACTTGTGTAAACATACATTTGTGTAACGAAACTAAACAGAGTTACAGTTTCTAAATAAAATGGTATTTGTTAGTCGTAATACATTCATAGAATGATCTCTTAAACTTTATTTCACTTCCTCAGATGTACCTTGATATTTTTGCTGCCGATGTCTGTTATAAATGCTACATATATTTTAAAGTCCCAAAAATTCAAAGGTGAAATTTGAATTGATTTAAAAACAAATGATGAAGACAATGCGAATGAGGGATCATATCATCCGCTGTAGTTAAGTCTTGTCTTGCTTCCCGGTAGGGAGGGGGCAATGCGGAGAAAGCTATTAAGTCGGTGGGGCGATTTGTCGGCCCACGCCACCGGCCAACGGAGAATGGGCGTAGATACCTCTATTTAGGCAGGAGATCTTAGGCAATAGAGCTAGTTGTTCGCTCGGTGAAAACTAACACCTCTAGTCAAGCAAAGGTGGATGCTCGCTTGGTGAAAACCGGCACATCGCTTTAGGTAGAGGTAAGTATCCGACACTGATTGGAGCCTAGGCTTGTGTGGTAACCTGTATGGTTATCGTAGAGGTTAAATAATTTTATTTTAAACTCGCTGAACGCTATTACACTAGGGTTAGGCAATATTGCTATGGCGTATGAAGCAGTGGTGATTAGCAATAGGAGCCACGTATAGGGAATATGCTTTGCGTGTGAACTTTCATGCGCAAAAAAGTTCAGAGGGATTTTAAGGTTCTTCTTTACCTTGCAGCAAACTCCGAAGTGTACAGTGTGATTTTAACAAAAAGGACCGAGTACAATCGGTGACCTTGTGGTGGCATGGGGAGAAGTGGGGGGTAAAAATCCTGAACTGAAAACATCAGTCTTAGAGTCTGCAAAACGCCCACTTATCACCATCTAATACGAAGATAAGACATTGTTAGTAAATAAAACCATGTTCCAGACGATAAATGCTACACAAGTAATTTAGAGGGAAATGGATGGAACATATTTTTTTATTGTGTTTGTTGACTTTGTTTGGATTATAGTCTGTCCGCACTGCCTTGATACCCGGGGGATTAAGTGACTTCTCGGAACTCAACTCCCCCTCCCGACCTGCTCGCCGGGCCGGCCAATGGTAAACAATGACTCACCTAGTGGCGCTGTCCCACAGCACTACAACTTTTTTTTTATTTCAAGTTTAGATTTAAAACATTTAAGTTTTTCGAACTCTACATTTCATTCTAAAGAAAATGAGTCCAAATGCGACTGAAATGCTCTATATCCACGGCAAAGTCGGTCAAAATACTTACTTTTTATTTTTTACATTGAATGTATGTGTTCAGTACTTGTAGCAAAGGAAGACTATTTTAATTATTACTTACTCAAACTATGCAGAGCACATTGTAAACCTTTATTTATTCGTGAAAAATCATTATTGTTTATAATTTGTATATTTTTGTGTGTTTAGTATAAGTCAATGTTTGTTATATTATTTCTTTAGTAAGTGATGCACATGCACATGTCACCAGGTACATGATTTACCGGTAAGTAGACTTAACCTATGTTAGACTTACAAAATCTCGAAATACATACTCTTACATTGGCTTATAAATGTCAACATATTTCCTACTGTTGTGTTTTAAAGACACATGTCAAATAATTTATTGAATAATTATTGTTATTTAATTATTTTAATCATTGAATGAGCGAAAATACAAGCTGTATCAAGTTATTAATTTGCACAATAAACAAGTAATCATTCCATTGTTATTCTATATAGATGTGTATTTTTATCCTAGTTTATGAAGCATTTTGGTCGCGTTTAGACTAATTTTCTTTTTAATTTAAAGCAGAATTTAAAAAAAAATCACATTTGAAATTTAAAATTGAAATATAAAAAGTTGTGGTGCTGTGCGACAGCGCCACTATATCAAAGCCCACTAAAGAATACCGTTGAGGGACCGGCTTGTGTACACCGAGACCTTGAACGCTCCAATCGCCGTAGTGCGACGTTGTCACGTTATTCCCACGCTTCTAACTGACTGCGGCTGACTCAAATCATTTATAATTATTTAAACTGTGCGATCAAGCCTCGCGCGGTAAATACCAGGAGTTCTCGAGGCTAGTAGATATGGCAACGCTGCACGCTCATCCTATTGGCCCCCTCGCAACGGTATTCTTTAGTGGGCTTTGATATAGGTGAGTCATGGTTTGCCACTTGCCGGCCCGGCGAGCGGGTTGGAAGAGGAGTTGAGATCCGAGAAGTCGCTTAATCTCCTGGGTATCACGGCTGAGCGGAAAGACTATAATTTTAAGGTAAACATACTAATAGTACTAACTCCTAGGAGGTATTCGTTGAGCACTTAGAAGGTCACTTTTTCGGGTTTTCGCTTTATCTCGAAAACTACGCGTCCGAGTGATAATATCATTCTATACAAAATGAAAGCTGACCAAATTACTGAGTTCGAATACTGGTTTAAACGAAATTGTCATGGATATTATAGGGTGTATGTGTGGTGTGAACTCACATACAGATTCATTCCGTTATTATAAAATGTATGTATAGTGAGGACTCGCATACGAAATTGTCTATGGGGGTCATAGGGTGTATGTATGGTTAGAACTCGCATACGAAATTGTCTTTGTGGGTTATAGGGTGTATGTGTGGTGAGAACTCGCAAACAAAGCCATTCTTTAGCATAGAGGGTAGACGTGGCAAGTTAATCGATATCGTCTACGGTGTATAATCTCTTCCTTGGCTATGCTCAATTTGGTCCTAATATCTCAAGAGTGCATTCTCTAGGATTAGACTGCCTTGAGCCATTTAGTAAAACTCCATTCTTGACCAATGGAAATAAACCCAGCCATTGGCCGGAGTATCCAAAGCAAAACAAAAGATATCAAATATATTGCTAGTATGCTTTATTGAAGTACCGAATTAATATATAGATTTTCGATCAGTAGATGATAGTTAACATGGAAATATACAGCTAATACAACTTTTGTGAAAAAATACAACATACTATTACAATGAAAATGCTAAAATTACAATCCAAAATGCATTAGTAAAGGACTTTTTATGTATGTGTATTCCTTTTTAACACAGTATGTAGCTGTTTATCTTTTACAGTCTGTTCTCTTTTGTAATGACCTTTTTATAACTTCTAAATAAGACATGCATATTACATTTATTTTGTTCAACAACTCTTTCATGTTCGGGTAGTGTTCCATGGATCGTCTCTTTAGTGGGTTATGGCTCAACTTGAAGAAGATAAGCTAAAACTCAAACTTCATTGTAAAGATAATAATACATGAAAAATGCTTAATAACACCAACATGGAAATATAATATATGAAATCAATTTAAAACTATTGATTAATATTTATTAAAACATTAAGTACATTGTAATCTCATGTATTTGGTTGGTATCTATTTATCTATTTGTGTTGGTAATACGTTCATTTAAGTTGAGAGTTATTCTGTTTTGTTCATTGTTATGCACAGTGTACAATCATGGATTAAAATGATAGACCTGCTTTACAATCTCTACTCTCATTTGAATAATCCGGGCATAATTCCGTTTTTGTATTCAACACCGGTATATAATCTTCTCAGAGTGTTAAATTAGAATTAATAGGGTTTTAAAAAGTTTCATGCTTGGGAGATCGATGGTGCTTGTTACTTTAAAATATTATCTCGATAACGATTAAGGCTCTGACACTCATTAAAAATTTGGTATTTACTATCCATCAATACATTAAATACATTATTTTTCTGTTTGCAAATTTGTTTCTTTGACTCACCATTAATGAAAATTTTAAAAAAACAAATAATTTGAGGGCAACTCTGTTTAAAAAATACACACTAACACAAATGATTATAATTATTAATATTATATTTTAATAAACAAAAAGGCCATATAAATATTTGTTATAAAACGAAAACGATAATTCATTAAATAACACGAATGAACCATAAATGACAATTCTCTCACGAACAACTACAATAAGGAAGTTTATCTAATCTTTGGAGCGATTCAAATTTTATTTTAAACTTCTAGCTTTATGTGGTACAATAATAGTTGAATTTCTTTGAAATTAGACAGAAATTGAGGTAAAAAAAATGTTGACAGTTAATGAATTCAGTATACTAAGCGTTCATAAATGTTTAAGTGACATCATCATGTTGATAATGTAGGAATCATCGTGGTCAGTTTAAAATTGTTTTCTTGACTTTTAACTAAAACACGATTTATTTACTCCATCGAAGTTTAAACAAATTGAAACAAGTATACAATTTCCTTAAAATATAATTTAAACTGTAATTTCATTTAAGTTAGTTTTTTCCTCTTTTGAAGGGATTAAAAATATATATAAATATTACTGGATCATTATTTCTGTACAGTTTTTAATTGTATTTTATTTAACAACTAATATTATACTGAATAGTGAAGTAATGTTTTTCAACCCTCTTTTATATTTAAATGAGATTTAATTTTGCTTTTAAATTAAATACGTGTTATTTATTTATGCTTTAAGATTAATAAAGGATTACGCAAACTGTATTGTTTCGTTACTAATTAATTGTGATGTATTTAAAAAAAAAAATTAATTGGAATGAGAAAATTCGAAATAATGAAATACTTCCGCAACTTTAATTATTAGCCTGTAAATAAAAATTGTATTTGGCTTGTTTTGATCCATTTACGGAAGACCTTGCCTTTTTGTTACTTCATTAATTACTAAAGATAAATCTTATGTAAGATAATTCTTATATGTTGTAGTATTGTATAATATTTTGAAAGTACACTACGAAAAGCAAACATGAACTAGAAAAGATAGAATACAATTTTATAAAAATATAATAAGACTAATAACCAGTAAAATTACATTGACTTTACAATTTGTAGAAAATGTATAAATGCACACAAAAAAATCCACTGTTTTATTACTTTTCATACTTCAGATTTTAAGTTAATAACTATAAATTAAGGATTGGTAAGAAAGCAGAACCCTGTCAAATGAACTTAAAAGTCTGCTGTAGTGGCAGCCATCTTGAAATTTTATCCCATAAGAGCAATGTTAAATTTCAAACCATTTATTTCGTTTACGCATCCGTTTTGCAATTTACATTTTTTTTAATTTCTTTCATTTGTCAAGTAACTGACATTTAGTAAGTACAAATTTTTAATTTTTTTCTAACACAATAAAAAATTAATAATGAAAAATAATTTGCAAGCCGGATCCGAAATTTTATAAAGAATATACAGTTTTTTTTTTTTCAACACTCAATTACAAAAGATAGACTTATGGTTTGAATGGTTTGAAATGAGGCAATGTCAAAGCGTTCAGCTGCAAGAAATTGCACTGTTTAGATAGGGATACAGTGATACCGGAAGTGCGTTTCCTGTTGCTTTCTCGTTTACTGGAACAGACCCAGAGTTGTACAGATGTTTGTGAAATATAAATATATCAATTGCAATTTAGATTTCTGTCTTATCTGTAGTAACAGCTAAAATGCTTGCTCGATAGGAACTCAGTTATAAATAGCTTCATTATAAAAAAAAGTATGCAGTACTAACTTAAGCTTTTCTCTGATACTGCAATTGGCTGCAAGGTTATTGTAAGATGGCGATAATAACTAAACAGTGGTAGAACAAAACGTAATTTGGTTTATGGGTTAAGAAAACGAAATTAATATTTGTTTAGTATTTGAGAATATTAATTTATGAATTCAAACCAAATTATTTAAATTCCAACTCGATTTCAATACAGTGTTTAAAATGAATATAAAATATATCGTAGGAAACAAATCTATAAATCTATACATTGTATAAACTAACTGTTTTCTGTTTCAAAGAGTAGGATATTTTTCTTCATGTACGGTCTAGCAAAGCCTTTTAATGTCAGTCCGTAGGGTAAGGAATTTGAATAGGCTGAATTAATGTAAAATAGTTGAAATGGTTGTAGACTTTAAATGGTTAAATGGTTTAAAGTTTAAATGGTGATTTAAACTTAAGCGAATTAAACGTCTTATAAATAACAAAGTAATAATTATATGCGTAACATTTGCATGACTCCCTTCATTTGAAACGATTAATTCAGTTTTTAAATAAGAAAAACTTTAAAATCAATTTTGCCTATTTGACTTTGCTAAGTGACAATTTGTGTTTTAGTATATTAATCGCTGCACTTTAAATTTAAAAAATCAGGTTACAGAGTAAAATGTTACAACGTGTAATAGAAGCTCTTGGAGATAGAAATAGTAATGGTATAAAAACAAGATATAATAGGTGATGTTTAATCGTTTATTTTATAGTTTTGAGGTGAGAAGTAAGATTATTAAGCCAGCCAAATTATTATATTTGGTTGCTGAACAATTCTTTGAAGGACTCCGGTTCGGATGGTCTTCGGTAAACAGTGCTTCTTGCTGTGTCTATTGCATGGCTGTACAGTCTTTCGATCTCGTGGTCTTATAGTTTTCACTCGGGGCATGCTAAATTGGCATTTAAATAGATGGTCCTTACAAAAATTCACTAAGGGTTGCAGATTTTTGTACTATCTCTTATTTTGTCGTACGATCCATAAGAACCTTAATCTAATCTAATTAACTGACTGTTAACAAATGGGTTAGTAGAAATTTTTTTATTTCCACAGGAATTCATGGATTTGAAATGGCTTTAATTTGATTTATCATAAACCAAATGGGTCCTTTACACATATTTGAATTTGTGGTAGCAGGAAGGGACGGGGTGTTTTGGGATTTTGTAAATAGGGTTGCTAAGGTTAACCCTGACTGAAAATAACTGTCCCAAGATCTGATTTTGTATAACTGATTAAATTTCCTAAATTAATAATAGAATTGGTAAGTTAAAAAAACCCCCTGTATATTTGTATTTATTAGGATAAATTATTTCTATACTTTATTTACCTTTTTTTTTCATTAAAACTTTAAGTTAATTATTCAAGAACACATTTTTATATTTTATTCGATAGAATAAGACACGAATATAGCCCCACATAGAAACTATTGTTGGGTTTTCAAACATAAATCAACTGCAGTACCATAAAGTCTTTAATACATATTTCCTCTGAAAGTGACAGTTCCCTTTTACAGCAAAACTGAAGTCGTGTTTATAAAGTCAACAACAGTCCTCCTCCGCACTACTCCCTCCTGTCCCTCTCCTGTCCAAACAGTTGGAAATTGATTACACAATACATTCAATTAACGCTTTTAAAAGCAAGCAACTAATTTAAAGCTGTATTATTTGTTCGAACCGTTTTGATTGGCATAGTGGAAGATTGATGATTCATAAATGTAAGTTGTAGAATGTGTTCTATATTATTGTAGCTTGGTCCAACATCTGCAAAATAAAATTACTTGTGTAAACATATATTTGTGTAACAAAGCTAAACAGAGTTACAGTTTCTAAATAAAATGGTATTTGTTAGTCGTGCAATATTCATAGTTTGATCTCCTAAACTTTATTTCACTACCTCAGATGTAGCCTACCTTGATATTTTTTGCTGCCGATGTCTGTTATAAATGCTACATATATTTTAACGTCCCAAAAATTCAAAGGTGAAATTTGAATTAACTTAAAAACAAATGATGAAGGCAATGCGAATGAGGGATCATATCATCCGCTGTAGTTAAGTCTTGTCTTGCTTCCCGGTAGGGAGGGGGCAATGCGGAGAAAGCCATTAAGTCGGTGGGGCGATTTGTTGGCCCACGCCACCGGCCAACGGAGAATGGGCGTAGATACCTCTATTTAGGCAGGAGATCTTAGGCAATAGAGGTAGTTGCTCGCTTGGTGAAAACTAACACCTCTAGTCAAGCAAAGGTGGATGCTCGCTTGGTGAAACTAACATCTCTAGTCAAACAA
>JAGFPH010007901.1:25178-38847 GCA_018207615.1 Philaenus spumarius | reverse complement strand
ATCTCGCATCACGCCAGATTTCTCGCGAGATCTCGCGTCACGCTTTTTTTTTAAATATTAGTTATATAACTAATGTAGGCTTCTATAACTAAACGTTATATAGGCTTCTATACGTTACAAGATTTGCTTTGAGGTTATAAACTATATAGGCTATAAAAACAACCTTTTATCATCATATATATTCGTTTATACAAATTTAAAGAAGAAATAAATATTGTTTGTTTAACTTCGGAAACCTTCGTACATCTTCGTATAACATATACGACTATTAATTTCTTTACTATAATTATTAACAACTTCTAAATCATTTGATCTATCAATATGAAATAAAAAGTAACTAAAAGAGTATTTTTACCTTTCTTTAAATATATAATAACGGATATAAATAAACAATTTTAACAAATAGGCCTACAGTTTTATAATCCTTATAATTGTACACATTTACCGAGTTAAAAATCCCCGTTGCCATAGAAGTTATTACTTCCAACGTGTGGTCTTAAGCACACCCGATTAAATTTTTTTAAATAGATGTATTAAACTATTTTTGGGGCTGCAGTTTTTAAAAATGATACTTAAGTTACACATTTCAACATTTGTAATTGTAAGAATATATCTTAACCTTTTCAAAAACATAATGTTTATGTCATTAATTAGCAATTTACAATAATAACAAAAGTATAATCATACAAATTTTAATTTATATTTTTACTGGCTAAAATTTAAAATAAAAAGGTATCTTGGTAATACATTTTAAATCATATAACTAAAAAGCAGTCATTAAAATTGTATTTAATATTTTTTACAGAATAAAAAAGAAAAAAATGCAATCACGATAATACATTTTAATCTATATAATAAAAATTAAATGCTATTCGTTGGTAAGCATCACTTGAGAACGGCTGGACCGATTTTGCTATTTTTTGTTTTAAAATGTTCGTAATAGTCCGAATTAGGTTTTTATGAAAAGACATTTTTGAAAAAAATTCCCAGAAAACAATTACACGAATGCCTACAAAAACCGCGATGTAAGGCAAAAACCTTTATAAACAATTAATTACAAATTTTTTTTCAGTCTGTAATATTGGGGTTTGCAGTATAGCCTATGTTTATGTTTTTTGTAAAAACGTTAAAGAGTCTTTGATTATGTTTACTTTGTTGTAAAAGTATATTTACAAGATTTTTTAAGATTTGTTTTTGAAATTTAAAAACCCCAAACCCGTTAAGATATGAATCACGATCTTTCAACAGTAAGATAATAATAGTTAATAAATAACAATAATAAAAGAAAAAACCGAAACATACCACCAAAATTGATGTAGGGTAGCCTACTTAATAAGCCAACTGATCAAAGAAATTGGACGGGTTTAGTCCTAATATGTTTTTTTTTTTTTTTTATATAAAAGTTTGACAAAATATTTGACGAATAACAATGGTAGTGTAATATACCCCTTAGCTACATTTTATTCACTTTAAGCTTTAGCTAGGAAAATTAGTGAAAGCTTAAAATTATTAGACAAAACTTTTAGTACTAGCTATTGCTTATTTTTATTCACACGATTTTAAAGTAATGACTTAAAGTCTTAAGTTATAGCTTTTGCTTATTTTTTATTCAACAGACTCATTAAGTTAAATTTTTGAACAAAAAGTTATTTTCTACAATTTTAATGCAAAAGATAGCCACAGAAGCTACTTTTAAATCAAAATATTAAGACAAAAGAAAATTATAATAACATTTTATATGAGTAAGTGGGATTATATTATTTACTATTACAATAGAAACAAAAAGATATCTAGGCCTAGCTGTGAAAAGATATATCAGTTCTTCCTTCTTGTTTTGCTTTTCCATAATAATATTTGCAAGTTGCAACCGCACAAACGGAACCACCTTTAGGTTTATTTATTGATTTTCTATCCATTGTAAATAATATATTTCTTCTACTTTAAACACTTTATGTACACTAATTTAAAAAAGTTTAAGTTTAAACAAAAAACACAAGCCGTCAAACATCCACAAATGAGTAACGCGTATAAACGTAAACGACAGAACTTTGATCACTGTCTAGTTGTACCAATAACTACGTCACAGCCCCCACTCTACTTTTTTGATATTTCCCGAATGAGGTAACCTATCTAGAGACCTTGATTGAACTGCAGCTGTCAACAATACTTTAGACATTTAACAGCTGATTTCGCTGATCATCTGTTACACAGTATTTTAACAAAACCTATCCTAGATTATACTTTGGGGTTATGTTTACTAGTTTAGAACTTTAATAATAACACACTACTTCTAATAATGTCTGGATATTGGTTGTTTTGATATAAAATATGAGATAAAATTCTAATGTAGGCTAAAACATGCTATACGATCGGTTTTGAGGTTAAAAATGTATTTATTTTTACAATCTTTTTATTGTTCTTCATTCTTGATGACAGAATAAAAATAATTTAGGCCTACAAACATAAAACTATATTTTAAACTATCACTATCTTGGACTATTGGTCTGAATTATTGCTATTGTAATATAATGGGAAAAGTTTGAGCTTCTGTTAATTTACAGGTCTACTGTCGATAAAAACTTAAGTGAATTTTAAAGTGAACATTCAAAATATATTAGCCTAAAAATGACTATTTAAAATATTTCTGGGGTAAAATCGTTGATTTTATTACGATTCTGGTTAGAATCTATGATCTTTGGTTTTATTTTCTAAAATTTATTTCAAGTATTTGAGTAAAAGGTTTAATTACAGTCTTGGAACATTTACCATATTGAAAATCCCTAACGTCTTCTGCACAGTAAAATATAGTTTATTTTTGTAGGACTAAGCAGTTTCTTTTAAAAAACGAAGTAAACAAAAACAATTTAAAAAGTATATATATTTTCAATGACTTCTAACCTCAAAACAAGTCATATAGCTTACATTAATTGTGTAATGAATTAAAAACCATCATTGATTTCTTTTCAGTACAACCAGCTGAAGGATTGTCTAACAAAATTAGTTGAAATAAACGGTACCAGAAACTGGAACATACTTTCACACAAACAAATTTAAATTATTATTACGCACATGTGAGCTTGACACTGAACACTATGAGAAGCGGCCGACGCACAGTGCATTGTACGCCAACCCGCATATTAGAAGTATTCTCAATACACAGTGCATTTCATGCTTCGCACGCCAACCGCCACATTGGGAGTATTTTCAGTACACAGTGCATTGCGTGCTTCACACGCCAACCCCCGTATGGGAGTATTTTCAATACAAAAGGAATTGCGTGCTTCGCGCGCCAACCGGCATAATGTTAGTATTTTCAATACACAATACATTGCGTGCTTCGCACGCCAACCCCTGTATGTATCCCCAGCTGTGACTTCATAATTGCATTAAAGTAGGAGCGTGAGTAATAAATATTATTATTATTAGCTAAAGAGGAAACTATTCAATCGATTTTGAACAAATTTGTACCAAACATGTCAATTAGACCTATATAGACGCACGAAAAAGGGTTTTGAAAAAATTTTAGAAACAATCCACTTTTTGGCCAAAAAAAACCCTAAAAATCTGATATTATTATTATTATTAGTTGAACGAGAATTTTTTGAAAGATGCGGTTTTTTGCATGTGGTAGGGTACATTAAGGGCTAAAAATAAGAAAAATTTTATCAAAATCGTAAGAAGGGTTTTTTTATAAAAAAATAATAACTGATTTTTTTGGGGTCTTCTGGACAAAAAGAGGGTTGTTTTTCATTTATACAGGCCTAGTTGACATGTTTGGTAAAAATTTATTCGAAATCGTTCGAATATTTTTTTCACTAGCTTTGTATACCTACAGACGTACAGACAGACATTTTATAAAAACCACTTTTTTGGACTCCGGGGGTCCAAAAATGGCTATTTTCACAATAATCTCAACATCGATTTGTTTGCGATCACTATACTTTCTTTGCGAATACTATAAGTATAGTGAGAAAGTAAAATGTTTTCATTGACACAGTATTGCAGGAGGTCAATATAAGAGCTTCTTATTTAAGAATGGCGAAAGGAATTTACATTTGCTTGATGAAGTATCTCGACATAAATAGCAACAAAATGTTTATTTTTAAAATACTTTTAAAATGAAGAAACACTCACCCTCAAAATATGAAATTTAGAGCAATAGAAAAAAACACTATATTTCTATATTTGCTGTTTTCTAACGGCACTTGAAAAAGTGAGACAAACTTTAAAATAACTCTTTTAGCACCATGGATTGCGTAAGTTGGCTAAACCGTTAAATATTCATTAAAACGATATATATAAGACACGTCCTTAAAAGAACCTGTCTAATACTGGTTTCCAAATAAATGGGTGTTTTTTACTTTTTGAACAGAATACGTACAACTCAAGAGAGGTTGTGGCACGAACTGCATATTTATTGAGATACGTTAGGCTATTTTAAGATTGTTACCAGTGAGTGAAATAATATAAAATAAAAAGTTTATTTTATTTAAAACTGGGGGAAACATATGCGTGCTTAGCACGCCAACTTTGTTGGAACTTTCTATGCACATAATCATGTTATGTTTTCTTTTTAAAAAAGGTGTAGGATTAATAATAACCCCAAAGCTAATATAGTAAACAATGCTAAATGTTCAAATCAAATTATTTCGTACGTTTTGTAACAGCAGTCATAATAAAGGTTAAAAGAACCAGCAAGGCTCAGGTATAAGCTTTAATGAAAACCTAACCTAAAAGTTATAAATACAAATAATTGCTTCAAAGTTTGAAATCAGCTGTTAATGGAAATATTAGACCAACAGCTGTTTTCTCTGTTATTTGATTAAATGCATTGCCACGGTAATGAATGTAAATACATGTTGGTTTATCAGTCTATGTCTAACCTAAGAATTTGTTCCGACTAAATTTACAAATATTGAAATAAAAATGTTTTTTATCAAAATTAATTCTAGCCTATGGTACTCAGGGATAGTGGAGCTTTTTATTAGTAAAACTATTTTTTTAATCGGTTCAGCAGTTCCAGATATTACACCCCGCATACAAACAAACAAATTGTACCTCTTTATAATATAGTATAGATTATATAGATGTGTTCCGACTAAATTTACAAGTATTGAAATAAAAATGTTTTTTATTAAAATGAATTCTAGCGTATTTTACTCAGGGACAGTGAAGCTTTTTATTAGTAAAATCGGTTCAGTAGTTTCAGAGATTATCACCTACATATAACAAACAAATTTACCTCTTTATAATATTAGTATAGATTATATTATTATAGATGTGCTGCTTTTATATTCTTCGTATATTTCAACCTTTAATGAAAAACAGAACAACAATTCCGTGTCTCCCATTAATTTAACTGAAACTCCTCGATCGGCTCTGGCATTACAATTAACCGAGATGTAATTAGTGCACAAAATGCGGGCAGATTTGATTGACCTGCCAGGGAGCGGTTAGCGAGGACTATAGGATTTGTGGTCTGTAACAATACGTTTAGGTTTTTGTCTACACATAGCGTCCCGATAACAGTTGGATTACATTCAGCGCATACGGCAGAGGTTCTACGCTGTAACTGAATTATTTTCATGTTTTAGTAAAAACTAGAGGCTCTGCCCCTGGTCTCTTCGTGTCCCAACCTCACCTCGGCCTTCGTCCTCAGATGTATGCTTCGCTTAGCTCGCAGTTGGAAAATTCGCTAAAGAATCTCGTTAATCTTTGGCTCCTTTAATAGGCGACCGAGCATAAATCAGCTGTTTTATTTGGCAGCTGACTCAAACTCATTAAACATTATCTCCATAAGATTAACACGTTAAATTTGAAGGATTTTGTGCCGGAGCTCCTTCTCGGGTGAATAGCGGCTAAACGGATGATTGGATCTTAAATGTGATGGGAAATCGTCAGTTTAAAATTAAATTTTCTACAACTTTTGTATTTAACATTTTTTGCTACCTCTTACCGCTTTCTTAATAAATGCACTCAAAGTGGGAAAATGAAAAAATTGAAAAAATCAAAAAAATCTTTCCTGCCCAAAAGGTGCTTCCAAAAAGTAAAAAAATGTTCAATTTTGGCAATTTTCCCGAAAATTTCTTGTCGAGAGCTTTAATTCAAGTATAAGGTTGAAGGTGGTCCGATTACTAGAAGTGCCTAATAATTAATGTCAGTGAATCAGTGAACCCGTCTAGCTTTAAAGACGTTGGGCGGAGCCTCCCTTCTCGGATGAATAGTGGCTAAATGGATGATTGGATCTTGAATCTGACGAAACACCGTTGGTTTGAAATTTAATGTTCTACAACTTTTGTATTTAACATTTTTTGCTATCTCTTACCGTTTTCTTACAAAACACGCTCAAAGTGGAAAAATGAAAAAAATTTAAAAAATCTTTCCCGCCCAAAAGGTGCTTCCAAAATTTTAAAATGTTAAATTCTGGTTAAATGTGGATTTGGACCGGGTACTTTTATGGTACTTTACGTTTTGATTGATTTTGGGGGAATCAGTAGGGCTATAAGTTAGTGTAGAAAAACAAAATGCGCAGAATTATATCCTATATTAATTTTTTTAGTAAAATAAAATCATAATATAATTATTATAATTTTGTAATTATAATATAACAATTCAAAAATTCCTGTCAAAAAAACGTGCTTCAGTATACGTTGTTTTGGAAAGAGAAAATGTAAAAATATATAGCCTACTAGCAATACTGGTTTTATATTTTAGGATAAATAAGTTTTTAATAATACATTAGCTCTCTCTCTCTTACACACGTAAACAAACACATTTATTCTCAAAGCTACATACACCATAAATCCATTAACTATACGCATTCACCTATTTGCAAGTATATTCAGAAATAATATCAATGTAAAGTTGGTTATGTTTGACATGTAACGTCATACATTCACCGTTATAAAGCTTTAATGTTGTAGGTAGGTCTTATTGATTGGGCGTGTCTTATTATAAGACTAATAATATAACCAACTAGCTGTGTACCAGGACGTGAACATTAATAACATAATAGGCTAAATAACCAAGGTTTCTATAAGCCTAACTGTAGCGTGTAGTTATTTATGTACAGGTGGGTGAAAAGTCTGAGAACGTCTTAATAATTCCTACATAAGGAACATTTTAAGGTAGATGTGATCGAGGAACCTACCACTATGTAAAAATACAATTTTATTAAGATTTCAAAAACATTATCCACCATCCTGGAACTGGCCATCTTGAATGTAACTTTGTTTTTTTGGGGTCGTGTGATACATCATTTCGATGTAGAATTTCAAGAGAAAACCTGCGGTGAAATTTGTAAATCCAAATAAAAATGACGGCCGAGAAACCAACGAAATCGTGAATTCCAATTTTGCCCCATAAAGTTGTATTTAAAAAAAATATATTATTCTTTTCGAATTTATAATTAAAAAAGCTTTCAAACGATATGCCACACAACGATATTTGGCAGTATTTTTTTTTTATTTACAGCCATTTTGATTTTTCAAAATTTATTTTTAGTGTTCAACCAAATACCTCTAACGTAACAAAAAACAAACCCTGAGTAGTATGAACTAATTTACAGTATCCGAGCAAAGTATGATTATATTTATTTGGTAATTGTACTTAATTTAGATTTTTAGGTTGGCCTTCTATCGTATGTTTTGATTGTAATTCTAGTTTGTGTTTCTAAATTAATTAGTAATAAAATATTGCAATCGTTAAGTAGTTTATCATTGCACTAAAAGGGGTAGCGGGAACCAATTATGTTTGACGTTGGAGGATAGTGAGAAAGTAGGTAGTAAACTCAAACACAGCATTTTACTACACCGCTTGTTTTCCGTTGTGTGTCAAACTTCAAAAAAGAGACGCTAAGATATCAGTTTGAAGGCAGCCCAAAATAAAATTCAAACATTGATATTGTGTAGAGGTTCACATCCTATATAGTAGGTTTTATCAGAGGACAAAGTGTGGAAATTGGGTTCTTTCAGACCCTATATAGACTTCGCCTAAGATGACTTCCGTCGATTGTTGTGACTACAATACAATATCGCCTGCAGCGCCGAAAGGTTCCCGGTTGCCTTTACAGTCGAGGCTCAATGCATGGTCCAAGATGGTATTCATTGTACACAAGTGTTATCGCAAATCAGCTGTCAGTGCTGCTTCTGAAAATATACGTTCTTCCGACCTTTCAACATTCAATAAAGTTAAATGTGAAATTATAGAAAGTAAAAGTCTTTAAATTTGTATAGTAGGTCAGTTGATATAGTAAAAAGAGATTGAGAATGCAATAATTGTTATAGAATAATCCAAATAAACACTATGGAACAACTGCGTGCTTCGCACGCCAACTTCAGGTCACTTTGCTCGTAATCACTTTATGTCCCTAGTAATTTGTATAATACAGTAGTCGCAACTTAATGTGATCACAAATTGATAACAATATCCGATTGATAACAATAACCATTTGTATCAATATCCGGTATCAATACTATTTTATGATTACGCGAAAACGTCATGAAAGCCATAAAGTGAACAAACAACAGACCTTTACAACTACATTTACCTTGACTATTTTTTTGTTTTCTAAAATAGTTAAATTATTCGTTAGTGTTATTGTTTTCTTTACATAAGTTCTAAAGTGGTTAGAACTACACATTTCATCTATATATATAAAATCCAATATATGTCTGTCTGTCTGTCTTCTGTTTGTCCTTTATGCGTTACCATACCGTCCATTCGACTGCTTTGAAATTTCGCATAGTAACACAGGTTAACTCTGGGAAGGTTTTAGGCCATTTATTGAAGTCCTAGGACATTAGGGCTGTGACCCACTGGACTTCAAAGTTTCAATGTTAATCTTATGGAAGAAAGATTTCTTTTGATTTTATCAGGGGCTCAAAAACAACTGTTCGTATAAAAAGCATAGCAACACGTCATGTTTGTTTACATTCATTACTATAGCAACATTACTTAGCAAATTTTAAGAGTATTTTTTTTGAGGTTAAATTGACAAACAAAAATCAACGACAAGTGCTTATTTATTGTTTTATACCTACATTTAATTTTGATTTGTTTGTCCGTGCAAAGCCGGATCGTTCCAGCTAGTAAACTATAAAATACAAACAGAGTAATAACAAACCTGGTACTTACAAAATTTCACAATATTTTTACTTTCTCCCCCTATACCATAGTATATGGAGAAAGTATTGTATTCGTCAAAATTTTCGAGTTTGAGTTTTTGGTGGAAATATCCGTTTTGGGTCCCCCTGAACCTAAAAAAGTGGTTTTCGGAGTGATGTCTGTGTGTGTGTCTGTATGTGTGTCTGTGTGTCTGTGTGGATGTGTGGATGTTATCAGACCTAGAGCCTAAACCAGTCGTCCGATTTTGATGAAATTTGGTATGGAGGTACTAATCCACGGTATCTCCAGGCGTTTTTTTCATTTTTGTGAATTTTTTATTTTTAAGGGTAATTTTCCCATAAAAACCCATAAAATATCGGAAAAATTAACTTTTCTCAAAAACGGCTCTAACGATTTTGATTAAAATTTTACAGTTTATTAGGGACCTAAAGTACTATAAACTGTAAAATTTTAATCAAAATCGTTTGAGCCGTTTTTGAGAAAAGTTGATTTTTCCATTATTTTATGGATTTTTATGGGAAAATGACTGTTAAAAATAAAAAAATCACAATAAATTGGTAATAGTATTTTTTTATTAAGTTTCTATGATGAGGGAGAAAGTATGTGTCAGTTTCCTGATACCGTTTATTATTAGGTACATTAAAATTCACAAAATTGTATAAACTTGTAACAATTTTAAAATGTATATTGAAACTATAATAACACATTATTATGGGTTAAAAATCTGTCTATTTTAGAGTAAACCTTTTTTTTACACATGTCGAAAATCTCTAAAGTTTAAAGTTTATCTTTTAAATTTTAATCGTGACGTTTCTTTTGTGAATCAGTCCGTGATTAATTAATGCAGAGTAGACCTATTTCACGCTCACAAACTTTGTCTTTGAATGAATGCGTAGTAATACATATACACTGTTTAATTAGGTAGTTTTCAACCTAAATAGGTAGACACAAACCTAAATTTCACTCGCGCACAAAAAAATGATGTAGAACTAACCTCTCTATCAGTTCAGAAACACAACTGACAAATTTAAAGATTGACATTTAATAAAAACAATTTAATAATAAACGGTACCAGGAACTGGCACATACTTTTTCACAAACATATTTAAATTATTAAACAGATTCACTGTGACTTCATAAGTGTAGGTGGGGTAGGAGAGGTGATATTAAAGTAGGAGATTAACTAATAAATATTATTATTATTAGCTAGAGAGAAAACTATTCGATTGATTCCGAACAAATTTGCACAAAACTCATCAATTAAGCCTGTATAGATGTACGAAAAAAGGTTTTGAATTTTTTTTGAAAAACAACCCCCTTTATAGCCAAAAACCCCGCCAAATCAGTTGTTATTATTATTAGCTAAACGAGAATTTTTAGAAAGATGCGGTTTTTTGCAAATGGTAGGGTACATTAAAGGCTACAAATAAGCCAAATTTTATCAAAATTGTTAGAGCCGTTTTTTTATAAAAAAAATATAACTTATTTTTTAGGAGGTTTTTACCAAAAAAGGGGTTGTTTTTCAAACATTTTCAAAACCGTTTATGCAGGCCTACTTGACATGTCTGGTGCAAATTTGTTTGAAATCGATCGAATAGTTTTCGCTCTAGTTTGTATACATACAGACATCCAGACAGACATTTTGTAAAAACCACTTTTTTCTACTCAGGAGGTCCCAAAACGGATATTTCCACAAAAAAACTCAACATCGATTTTTTTTGCGATCACTATACTTCCTCTATACTATAGTATAGTGACAAAGTAAAAGGAAATTATTGAAGACTCATACGCTCCATAACAGCATGAACTCGACATACGGTACACAACTGTCTGGAAACCGTTTACCGCTCTTTCTGTAATGCGTCGTGTTTGCCCAAAGTTATTTTTTGCGACTCTGACAGACAAAAGTGGTAACAGCTACCCAATAATAACTATGTATTTGCTTTCTGCCAGGATTAGAATGATCCTATGTTCAGAATATTAAAATAATTATAGTTTATAACATTATAACGTTGTCTCTCATCGAGAGAATGTAATAGTGACAAAGTAATCATACCACGAGAACTCATACAATTACTAACCTGAAGCCACTTTACTGGTGCCGTCAACTTATTAATTTTCATCAAGCACTAGGGGAACCCATGCGTGCTCCGCACGCCAACCCCGTTGGAACGTTCTGTACACATAATCATGTTATGTTTTCTTTATGGTAAATGTGTAGAATTAATAATAACCCCAAAGCTAAGATGGTAAATAATTTTAAATGTTCAAATCAAATTATTTCGTATATTTTATAACAGCAGTTATAATAAAGGTTAAAAGAACCAGCAAGATTTAGTTTTTACACTTTAATAAAAAAATAACCTAAAAGTTAGAAATACAAATTGCTTCAAAGTTTTAAATCAGGTGTTAATGGAAATATTTTAGCAAACAGCGGTTTTATCTGTTATTTTATTCAATTGGTTGCTATGGTAATGAATGTAAATATATTCAAGAATTGAGTGTTGGTTCATCAGTCTAGGCCTAACCTAAGAATTTTGTCCGACTAAATTTACAAATATTGAAATAAAAAAAGGGTTCTATCAAAACGAGTTATAGCCTATGTTACTCAGGGAAAGTGAAGCGAAGCTTTTTATCAGTAAATCTATTTTTTCAGTCGGTTCAGTAGTTCCAGACTACATACAATCAAACAACCAAACAAATTTGACCTCTTTCTAATATCAGTATAGGTAAAACAACTGCATTTAACTCGTACGGCCTATTTTAAAATCCTTTCTTAAATAGCACCTATTGCATGACCCCCATGTCTGTTTACAAAATACCAAACTACTCATCTTTGGATGTACCTTCTGTTCTTACGGTGGAGAAATAACATCTAATCTTTTAAAAACTCCTTTCACGCTGCCTACTTCGTATTTTGGCGTACCTCCCTCTCTCAAGCTCTTTAAAATATTGCCCAACACAAGTTTATTTTTCATAAATTTAAAATGAAAAGTGCTTTAGGGCGTCAACTAATATTAATATGAGAGTATAGAACTGGTGTGTGGGGGGGGGGGGGAGAAAGTGATTGCCTACAATGAAGGGTAGAAGGGTATATTCTTAAAAAGCTTGATATATACAGTGTAAGAAATAAAAGGGCCATCATTTTAATATTAATTCGTGAACATGGAATATTGAAATACCATTTTTTAGTATTTATTACAAAAGGAAAGTAATAAAACTTCTTCTTCTATTATTATTATTATTCACAACCAACAGTTTGTATAGGTTTGGTGAAAATATATGAGAATTCAATCACCTACACCATTAAAATTATGCCAACGTTATTCTTTACTAGACCTGTTTGACTAGTTTGAAATACTGCATACCGTATTACATTTTGGTGATATTTTATAATAAACGGTACCAGGAACTGGCACATACTTTCTCACAAACACATTTAAATTACTAAACAGATTCACTGTGACTTGTAGGGTGAGGTAGGAGAGTTTTTTTTATTAAAGTTGGAGATTAACTAATAAATATTATTATTATTATCTAGAGAGAAAACTATTCGATCGATATCGAACAAATTTGCACCAAACACGTCAATTAGGTCTTTATAGATGCACGTAAAAAGGTTTTGAAAAACAACCCGCTTTATGGCCAAAAAACCCCCAAAAATCAGTTATTATTATTATTAGATAAACGAGAATTTTTAGAAAGATACGGGATTTTGTATATGGTAGGGCACATTAAAGGCTACAAATAAACCAAATTTGGCAAAATCGTTAGAGCCGTTTTTTTATAAAAAATAATAACTGATTTTTCGGGGTTTTTTTGGCCAAAAAGGGTGTTGTTTTTCAAAATTTGTCAAAACACTTTTTCGTGCATCTATACAGGCCTATTGGACATGTCTGGTGCAAATTTGGTTGAAATCGATCGAATAATTTTCTCTCTACTCTAGCTTTGTATACTTTTATTAAAGTTGGAGATTAACTAATAAATATTATTATTATTATCTAGAGAGAAATCTATTCGATCGATTTCAACCAAATTTGCACCAGACATGTCCAGTAGGCCTGTATAGATGCGCGAAAAAGGGTTTTGAAATTTTTTGGAAAAAAACCCTTTTATGGCCAAAATACCCCCTAAAATCAGTTACTATTATTATTATTAGCTAAACAAGAATTTTTAGAAAGATGCGGGTTTTTGCATATGGTAGGGCACATTAAAGGCTACAAATAAGCAAAATTTGATCAAAATCGTTAGAGCCGTTTTTTTATAAAAAAATAATAACTGATTTTGTAAGGTGTTTTTTGCCAAAAAGGGGTTTGTTTTTCAAAATTGTTCAAAACCCTTTTTCGTGCATCTATACAGGCCTACTGGACATATCTGGTGCAAATTTGGTTGAAATAAATCGAATAGTTTTCTCTCTAGCTTTGTATACATACAGACAGACATTTTGTAAGAACCACTTTTTTGGACACAGGGGGTCCCAAAACGAATATTTCCACAAAATATCAACATTGATTTTTTATGCGATCACTATACTTTCTCTATA
>JAGFPH010007901.1:11845-25168 GCA_018207615.1 Philaenus spumarius | reverse complement strand
TGTTGCCCTTAAGCCAGGTACATAGACTAAGCCTAACCTAATAAACGGTACCAGGAACTGGCACATACTTTCTCACAAACACATTTAAATTACTAAACAGATTCACTGTGACTTGTAGGGTGGGGTAGGAGAGTTTTTTTATTAAAGTTGGAGATTAACTAATAAATATTATTATTATTATTATTATCTAGAGAGAAAACTATTCGATCGATTTCGAAAAAATTTGCACCAAACACGTCAATTAGGTCTTTATAGAAGCACGTAAAAAGGTTTTGACATTTTTTTTAAAACAACCCGCTTTATGGCCAAAAAACCCCCAAAAATCAGTTATTATTATTATTATTATTATTAGCTAAACGAGAATTTTTAGAAAGATGCGGGTTTTTGTATACGGTAGGGCACATAAAAGCTACAAATAAGCCAAATTTTATCAAAATCGTTAGAGCCGTTTTTTTATAAAAAAAATAACCGATTTTTTGGGGGTTTTTTGGCCAAAAAGGGGGTTGTTTTTCAAAATTGTTCAAAACCATTTTTCGTGCATCTACACAGGCGTACTGGACATGTCTGGTGCAAATTTGGTTGAAATCGATCGAATAGTTTTCTCTCTAGCTTTGTATACATACAGACATACAGACATACAGACATACATACAGACGTACATACATACAGACATACAAACAGACATTTTGTAAAAACCACTTTTTTGGACTCAGGGGGTCCCAAAACGGATATTTCCACAAAAATCTCAACATCGATTTTTTTGCGATCACTATACTTTCTCTATACTATAGTATAGTGAGAAAGTAAAATTGAGTACTAAGCTGGTTTTCTGAAACATCTGTTTCAGCTGTTATTTTATGCTTCAAATAATCTGTTATGTTAAAATGTGAGGTTTTTGAATAATTTACACTTGTAATTTTCAAACAGCCGCCATTTTGAAACGCATTATTGGATGTAATCGTTTATTTTTCTTGAGTTAGATCAATGTCAGGTTAAACTGCATGGCAAGTTTGATCTCAATAATTCAAACATATATCTAGATTTTAATTATTTTGTAAAAAAAGAAAAATGGCGGATATCTGGAAAACGAAGCGTTTTAGGGCACATATTTATAGATACTTTTTTATTCATGTTTATATAAAAAACCCACTCCAGAAGTTTGGCGTCCTATTTATTTATGACACACCCTGTATAAGCGGCTTTGACCCGACTGACTGACTGACATAAAATCAACGTACAGAAAAAACTACTTTAATTAGAATACGAAAATTTGAATCTATACTCTTATTAGGTCATAGACTAAAAAAAAAGATTTTACGATATTTTTAAAGGTCAAAATAATGACAATTCGGTCGTGCACTTATAATAGATAAAACAGCTGATTTGGATCAAATTATTAGCAACACATGTTTGTTGAATTTATTTTTACATTCATTACAATAACAACCAATTTTACAAATTTATAATAGGTTTATTATTCTTCACAAACAACGGCTTTTTTTAGATTAGGTTAACAAATTAAAAACAAATACAAAGAAAAAGTAAATGAAAAAGGATTACTCTATAATAAATGAATCATCTGTTGTTACATATTATAGATACACAGCTCCTTTGGATCAAAAACTTTACACAATTTTATGTTAGGCCTACACTGAAGTAGTATGTTTGTTGAATGCATTTACTTTCATTACCTCGCCGATCAACTTAAAATATTAATTGTATTCAGGTAGTTAATCTTCACAAGCAACAGGTTTTTGAAGCTAATACTTCATAGGTGCATTAGGTATGGTATAAAACTCCGGTTTAGCGTCACGTCACGCTGTAGGCCTACTATATTATATGTTCGGTGTACCTCAACTGACGCGAACCAGAAGAGAGAAAGTTGCGCGCGCTCCGCGTAGATAAGTATGAACTAGGGGCTCTGCCCCTGGACGCTTCACGTCCCAACCCCGCCTCGGCATACGGCCTCAGATGGCTGTTTCGCTTCGCCCGCAGTTGCAAAACTCGCAAATCTTTGCCTCGTTTGTACTAGGGTGACCGTGCATCGCTTAGGATTTTTAAAATCTGGATTGTATCTATAATGTATCTATTCGAATCAACAAATACAGAAAAATAATAGAAGGGACAAATGCAATTACAAGCATTTACCGTAGTTGTCGCCACCGCCGCCATCTTGCGGTAGGCAAACCCGCTTACAGACGGTCCAAACACGGGAACATTTTTAGTGAGCACTTTTCAATCACACTTCGTTTTACAATAGCGTAAAGATAACAATTTGAAACTTAACATAATTAAACTATATTAGGTGTGGATGCTAATGGTGTAATTGAAAGTATTAATTTTAACTTCAATGCAGTTTGTAATACCTAAATTAAGTTGACAGTTTACAGTGATTTTTAAATCGTGACATGAAAAAGCTAGATAGTGGGGAAATTGCATATTTTTAGAGCAGGTGAATTACCAAAGCGTATAAAAGTTGTCTTAATAATAAAATCATTTGGCTTTTGTCGTTTGGTTAATACGGCAGGTTGATTGAGATAAATGCGCTTGGTTCTTGTTGGTCAGCTTAGCATTAAAGTTTAGAGTTTACAATTACGGGTTTGAAAGGCATACTTTGAGTATATTTGTATATACAGCTAAATATAACTTATTAGATTAGATACCGACATGTATTTAATTTTTAAATAATTGTTTATTACTATATTACAGAACTTATTTTAGATCATTGAAAAATATATTAGCTTTATACACAAACTTTCAGCCTTAATATTCCGCCGTTTAAAATCTCCCTTAATATCTCCCAATATTAGTTTCTTTTAGTTTGGAAATGTAAATAAACAATCAAGTCAGAGTAAGGTTGTAACTGTATTTATTTAACCAACAATATTTTATGTACAGAACTTTGCTTTTATGATACCAAAATAGTAAATACGTGTAAAGACATTTTACAAGCTGAATATGAAAGAAAAAAAAATATAACTTAGCCTATCTAAGCTGACAGTCTCATTGACCTAAATATGTTATGGTTTTGCAAAGGTGAATTCTTATTGGTATAGGCGCGCGCTACTACAGTGACTTATCCGCAACGGACGCCATCTTGTGGTAGGCAGCGCTATACGGGTGGCGACAGCTATCGGCGAGAGTGACCCTTCTATTATTTTCTGTGTTCGTTGATTCGAATACTTTGACTTTAAAGGTGGTATGAAAAGAAGTTCTGAGTTTAAATTGTATGCGAATTTTTCAGAGTGTATGCGCATTTTTGCAGACATAAGACCTAGTGCATTCGATTCCTGACGTCAAAAAACCCCTGTGTGCAAATTTTCATGAAAATCGTTAGAGCCGTTAGCGAGATCCCCGAAATAAATTTATAAATATACAAGAACTGCTCGTTTAATAAGATAAGATATTATATTAGTTATTGATATAAACAATTTGTTATGTATGCATATATCCTGGTTTACATTTTAGTGGTAAACGCGTTGACGGATAAATGTATTTTAACTGGTAAATGTGAACAATTATTTTAACGATTATAAAACTTTAGGGCAATAAAACTATTTTTAAAAATTTATATTTTTATGTAAGTTAATTATTTAGAAGTTATTAATATTACAATGAATAAATTAGTAACCGAATATGTTAATGTTATACGAAGATGTACGAATGTTTCCGAAGTTAAACGAATCTGTATTCTTTAAATGCGTGTAAATGAATGTATTGATAAAAGGTTGTATTTAATTTCTATTCATTTTATGTATTCTTCTGTCGGAAAATCCCGTTCGGGCAGCCTATAATTTTTTTAAGTTAGGTAAACGCAATCATAAACAAAACTCAACGAAAAAAGCTTAGGCCTCCGTTTTAACTCGACCGTTCGGCATTTCGTCTGTGTGTCTGTCTGTCTCACGATTACGGCCAAACGCCTTGACCGATTTTGATGATTTATTTCATGAATGTTCCTTATTCCTTGGCCGAGCGATGTATGTATACGGGTTTTTCCATTTTTAAGTTTTAACCCCTTAAATAAAATAAAAAAAGCACCGTTTCTCTCAGTATAAGCTTTTTTCCAAAGCCAGTTTCTGGCTTAACAGTAAGTCGAATTGAAAAACTAATAACGTTTTGCCCCAAATTTGATGTTCTAAAAAATTGTTTTTTTGATTTTTTCCCGTATCTCTAACGGTAAGCTCACAAAATGGCCGCAAACTTGAAATTTGTAAAAAATCGTCAAAGTTTTCGTATTTTAACCCTGTTTTATACCACGTTTGAATTCTGTATAGATACGAGACATGAAACACTGTTAGGTTAGTTATAATTTGACTATTGTAGCTCGTGCATCCCTGAAGATGGCGACGTTTTTGTTGAAACGCGTTTGAGTTAATAAACGTATTATTTGTGAGATTTTGTGTTCTAAGTTTATTCTATCAAGTACATCTTCTCACAAGTCAAGCTCAATATTTATTTATATGTTTTTATACGTTTATTCTTTAGATATATTCATAAAACCTTATAACTTTATGAAGAGGGAGAGAGAGAGCTCTACCCGCTGTCTTGCTCTTTCCTGCGCTACGTCAGTGTGGCTGCTGTAAGTGAATTGTGGAAGGGAAGCCGAGATAAGGTCAACGAGCGAGGTCTACTTACTGTTCACAGAACTACTAGATTAATAATCTTAAGTTACATATTATAATGTTTCCTTTAGTTGGAATAATCAAAATTAGTTTGAAATGTTAACTGTTAATTATTTAGTATTAGTGGTAAAATTGCAACGCAAGCCATTGTATTGAATTATTTTGTATATTGCGTTACTATTTCGATCTTTGTCTTACATTATGTATAAGACACTATCCTCATCACCAAACCCATATAACATATCCTAGGATTCTATTCATCCTGCCCTAATTAATCGTCATTTCAGGGTATACAATCATCTGTTTGTTTCTGCTTTGCCAAGAGTCTCCGCGGGCGTTGGTGCGTGAATAGAACAGGAGTGGAACCTCCTATATTGTAACAGACAATTTGTTAAAACGTCTGCTTCGCCCAAAACGAAAGCGTTTAATTTATTCCCTACTTTGAAAGTAAAGGCTAAAAGACATTTCCCCAAAACTGATTACACAAAACCGGTATGATGACGTCACGAATCAATCTCACATAACGCGAGGCATCAGCTGATCCTCGAGTCTGACAATCACTTAAGCGTCGCGTCGCACACAGGCTGTCTTCAAGCACTGTAAACAGACTTACTGTCAGAGTAATGCTTTATTGTAATGCAATTTGGTTGCTTTATTGTGTAGTGTTTTCTTTAACAGAATAGGCGTGAGCTGGAGCCCAAATATGTAGAACGAATTTAAAATTAATGTAAATTCTTTTGGTATTAAACTCACAGGAATCAATTAAGGTTAACTTACCCAAAGACGCGTCCCAGCAAAGACGCGTTTCGGAGATTTTCTACAGCTTCAGACTGATACTCCTCTTTCAAGTTCGTCAATGCATGTTTAAAAAAAAACACACACAAACACTTCAATATTATCTCATTAAAGGAGCAATTCTTGTATATTTGTTTATAAATGTATTTCGGGGATCTCGCTAACGGCTAAAACGATTTTGATGAAAATTTGCATATAGGGGTTTTTTGACGTCAGTAATCGAATGTGATAGGTCTTATGTCTGCAAAATTACGCATAAACTCGACAAAATGAGCATAAAATTTAAACTCTAAACTTCTTTTATATACCACCTTTGAAGTCACTAAGTATAAGTGAATAGATACATTATAGATATAATATCTTATTAAACGAGGAATTCTTGTATATTAGTTAATAAATTTATTTCGGGGATCTCGCTAACGGCTCTAACGATTTCGATGAACATTTGCATATAGGGGTTTTTTGACGTCAGGAATCGAATGCGCTAGGTCTTATGTCTCCAAAATAACGCATAAACTCGACAAAATGAGCATAAAATTTAAACTCTGAACTTCTTTTATATACCACCTTTGAAGTCACTAAGTATAGACGAATAGATACATTATAGATATCTTATCTTATTAAACGAGGAATTCTTGTATATTAGTTTATAAATTTATTTCGGGGATCTCACTAACGGCTCTAACGATTTTGATGAACATTTGCATATAGGGGTTTTTTTGACGTCAAGAATCGAATGCGCTAGGTCTTATGTCTGCAAAAAGGCGCATAAAATGTTAACTCTGAACTTCTTTTATATATCACCTTTGAAGTCACTAAGTACAGGCGAATAGAAAATAATATCTAAGATGCTCGTTTAATAAGATAAGATTTAACGAACCTAAATCATTAACAATGTATCAGGTGGTATAATTTTCAACTTATTTCTTTATTCAAACACCAAACGCAACTAAAACATTATTAACCGTTCTGAAAACCTTTTCACCAGTTTCTGCATTCTTTGCATTTCTATAAAGGTAATATAAATTATCTAAAGATTATAATAATTATTTGTTATTTCTAAAATACATAAATAATATCAAATATGGCCATTCGTTGGAAATGTTACATAATCTACATATACCTGTAGAGGTTTGTGGGTGTCAGGATTCGAGTGCACTTGGTTTTATATCTGCAAAAAAAATCTAATAAAATGTTACAACTAATTAGTTTCTTTTAAATTTAAATAAACAGTTCATATGTACGTAAGATAGAAAAATATTCATATTGATTCAGTATGCGATTCGTATTTACATACATTTTGCTAAAAAAACCTATTAAAAAAAATCTGAGCGATGCTCGGTCGCCCAGGTACTGCATATTCATTGTAAGACTTAGGGTCCCTGTATATTGTCTCAATGATGTCTTTGTAAAAGTGATGTGTTTCGCTTAGTCGTTGCAATGGTATTATTGTCATAATTTACTCTCAGTCATAACATAAGCAGTGTAATGTAATAAATGTTTCAATTTTCCTGCTTGTTCCGTCCAATCTTTTTTAATGGTAGAAAGTTAGCTTACTCTGCCTGCATGATCGTGTACTCACGCTCGGCTTGTAACCTCACCTAACCACACCTAAAGCTAACATAACCATTTGTTTCCCCACCAGTCAACACCTGGAGTCGATACTCCCGGTAGTGTGGGGCTCGCAACCACTAAACCACCTCAGCTTTCCATACTTCATCATTTTGATTGTTGTCTGTGTTTCCTTCTGTCTAAGCTCTATTCAACAGTTCACTCTCATTCTTCTGTAGGAAAGTCTTAGTGAAATGAACCACAGGTTTTCTTGCTCATTACCATGGTCGGTACAAATGAGGACACATCAGGCATAAGATATGTAGCTTTTTTTAGATCTTGTCTGTCTCGTGCCCACCTCGGGCATTGGAAAATAGTACACTCAACTGAGTCCTCTTCTTCTCCACAGTACTGACAGTAGGTGTATGTCTAATTCTAAATCTGTAGAGATACGCACCAAAATCCTCGTGACAAGTCAACGCTTGTGTTAGGAGATAGTTTGTTTCCCCGAACTTACGGTAAATCCAAACTCTAAGCCTGGGATTAACAAGTTCGTCCAAGCACCGTTCCACTTTGCCTCCATCTTGTCTGCCATAATTCATTAGTTTCCTATCGTAGTGTTTTAAGGTCAGGGTTTTCTGTGGCACTCTAATTTACCAGCAAATCAATCGATGGCACTCCCGACAGTATGACAGCTGCTTCTGTTTCAACAGAACTGTACGAGGAAATTGTTCGTAGCGCTATTTTCCTCTGAACGCTACTAGCCATCTACTTATAGACAAAATCAAACCCAACACAACCTAAATCTAAAGTAACTCTTACTGAACTCAGTTGAAGTTATGAAACTCGAAATCAAATACAGAATGAATGTAGCACATAGAGTTCGGGTACACATCGACGAAGGGTCGACCACGCAAATACTTCGAAAGGAGGACAAAGAGTCTGGGCATTTATGATTGACAGCTGGACTTTGTTTCCCCCTTTATACTTGTAACTAGCTCTAACTTAATCTAACACATATGTTAAGTGGCATCTTTGTAATTGTCATTAAACAGGGTGTCCCACGAAGAAACGGAGAAACTCTCAGGACTTGTTCTTCAGGTGAAAATAACAAAAAAAGTTCATATAAACATAGGACGGAAAACTCTTCTTTTCCAGATATCCTCCATTTCGTTTTTTGTACAAAATAATTCATATCTAGAGAACGGTTAGACTGATTGGGTTCAAACTTGGCACAAAGCTTAACCTAACAATGATATATCTCAAGAAAAATAATCGATACTATCGAATCTTGTGTTTCAAAATGGCGGCTGTTTGAAAATGTCAAACCTAAATAACTCAAAAACCGTACATTTTAACGAAAAATGTCAAGATACCTTTTTTGTAGCCCTTTTGATTCCCTATCAGGTGTTGTAACTGTCAAAACAATCGGATGAAGGATAATAGTTAAGTTAAAGCAAATGTACATACAATATTGCTGTATTTACTGTGTTGGTATAGTATGCCGGGTTGAACAGACCAACTATTACACATAGCTTAACTATTATCCTTCATCCGATTGTTTTGACAGTTACACCCCTCGATAGGGAATCAAAAGGGCTACAAAAAAGGTCTCTTGACATTTTGTAGTAAAATGTACGGTTTTTGAGTTATTTAAGTTTAAAATTTTCAAACAGCCGCCATTTTGAAACGCAAGATTCGATAGTATCGATTATTTTTCTTGAGATATATAATTGTTAGGTTAAGCTTCATGCCAAGTTTGAACTCAATCAGTCAAACCGTTCTCTAGATATGAATTATTTTGCACAAAAAACAAAATGGCGGATATCTGGGAAGCGAATAGTTTTCGGTCCTTGTTTATAAGCACTTTTTTTGTTATTTTCACCTGAATAACAAGTCCTGAGAGTTTCTCCGTTTCTTCGTGGGACACCCTGTATAAGTAGGCCTATAGCTTTTAATTGTGTTCAGCGTGTTGGTCTTTTCACTAACATATAGTGTGGAATTGAATTTTATCACCATCCCCTGTCATACCCATATCAAAATGTCACCGTCAGTGGCGGACTGAGTCCGCAGCTTTTCTAATTTTATTATTGACAGCCGAACTATTTGTCCGCCCCTGCAAACTTGACTCATTCTTCACGATCCAATACAATACTGACTGTTTTTTATCTTAATCCATTTTACTCATTTTAAATTTTTCCTTAAATCTTTTGTGTAAATCTTGTTTATTGTTATTTTTATACATATTTTTTTAAATCTATTATTGTTTATTTAAATTGTTATCTATTATTATTAATATTTATAGTGGAAAAATAAAAAGATTTTAAAAAATCCGTCAAGGGCAAAACGGTTTCAAAAATTTGTATTATGGCTTTATACTTTTGGTTATAGAACAAACGCCTTATACGTGGCAACAAGTATACTGACGCCCGACCCCCGCCATGGCGTATAATTTATGGCGGGAAATCAGCCACCCGCCGTAATGCCTCCTGCTGGCGTGTTCTTTTAGAGCGGTTTCTTGGCACAGGATGTTTGGAAACGTATGACCCCGTAGAACACATACACATTTAATAATAATAATAATAAAGCTTTATTGTACAACGAAGTTTGCAATCATTTCCTTTTGCAAATTTATAAGGCAATGGGTTTTTTACCGTCTGTCGGTTGGAATACTATTAAACCTTCATACTTTAACACCTGTAGCTCTATGTGTTACATGCACAGCGCTAACAAAACATTACAAAACAACAAGAAATAATTATCCTAAGCCTAACACCCATACATAATTACATAAATACACATGCACACCCTCACACACAGACATACACACACACACACACACACTCGGAAAATACTATATACTAAGACGACAACTAAAAATGTATTACGTATGAGAACTAGGCAAATATTGCCAATAACAATACAAATATAACAAACGATTGAGGGGGAGCAAAGAAATGCAAACAAATACAAATTCACAACGTTAATAATTGAATTCGCGGATTAATTCCCATCTGTATTGCCAAGCCAGTTGTACGTACTGAGCAAGATATTTCCAATTTTTCCCGTTAAGCTGTTCAAGTACACTCAACTCTAATTTCCCAAAATATTGTTTCCTAATTGTTCCCAAGATTGGACAAATCGCTAAAAAATGGAAACTATCTTCTTTAGCCTTCAAATAAGGCCTACAGAGCGAACAGTTGTAATTTACCCCCTCCACCCAAGGCCTGCAGTTCAAATACAGCAGCTCTGTTCTATATTTAATTACATTTCGTACTATCCAAACATCCTTAGGTAAGAGTTATGCAAATTCAAGGATTTTTAAATGCTACTCCCTCACACATTTGAGTTCTAGCCAAGGCAGTAGCCAGGAAAACTTTTTGGAGGGGGGGGGGTCAGGACAGAATTTGAATTTAAACCCTTTTAAAACGTTCACTGCTAAGCACGCACATGAGAGCTTGACACTGAACACTGTGAGAAGCGGCCGACGCACAGAGCATTGCACGCCAACTCCCTTATTGGGAGTATTTTCAATACAAAGTGCATTGCGTGCTTCATACGCCAACCCACGTATTTGGAGTATTTTCAATACAAAATGAATTGCGTACTTCGCACGCCAATCCCCATATTGGAAGTATTTTCAATACACAGTGCTTTGCGTGTTTTGTTAGAGTAAAGTATTTTTGTTGAACTTTCATAGTTTGCTTATTTAATAGATCAGATCAAGCTCACAAGAGGGTAAGGCTGTAACCTACTGCATCTTTGTGTATTGTACGTTGTAGTTTATTCAATTAATTCTAAATATCAGTATGCATGCAATGCACAATGATGTAAAATATGTTGTTGGATCCTCTGTTGTATTGTCTATTTTATAATTTAATATGCACTTTTCAAACCTAGTGTTAATTTTTACTACTAAATTTTGGGATTTCGGTGGGGGTTGACCCCCTAACCCCCCTCCCCCTGGCTACGGCCTTGGTTCTAGCCCCATAAATATAATTTTTTTTTTTTTAACCCCCTTCTCTGATTTTTTTTTTCCCCCCCCCCCCCCCCCATGAGCAAAACCTGTTATGTAATGTTTTGTGTAATTATGTTAGCCCATGTATTAGAGAATTTTATCAATTAATTTATTATCCGCATTAAACGTTTTACCGTGACCGGTTAGCGTTTATTAAGCCTAATCGATGTTTTATTAAGTGTTTTAAAGAGTTCCGTAATTGGTTTTTGTGAGTTTTTTTACGTGTGGTGACTTTTAATATGTTTGACGATACTGTATATGAAGGGATTATTTCATTTTACGTGTGATCTTAAGGTGGGTACATAGGTTACACGAAACCGCGGTAAATCACCAAGTGATTTTAGGATTGGACACAAGACAAAAAAGCAAGCATTGTACCTAGTAAATTAATTGATACTGTTATGCAAACACTTTTCCTGTTACCGTTATTAAAAAACGTAAGAGTGGAAATTTAAAGATCGGGAAATGTCAATCGGAATGCATGTGTTTATTTTAATTTTATCTTTTTCTTATTATAGCACGGAAAATGTAAAATTGTTTATTGCAATTTACCTTTGCCCGTTAAACTTATTTTCTATCAATTTATGAAAATGAAGGCACTATAGTTAAGTGATTCGAGTATCAAAATAATTCGACCACGCAGCTGAACCACTGACATGAGTTGAGCAAATTTCCAAAATCAAGTTTATAGGCCTATGTTTTAGGGTTTCAACCAACAATTTGGGAAATAAGTCTATTCACGACGGTGCCGAATAGCTGCAAACGATATTCCGCATATTGGGAGTATCTTCAATACACAAAGCATTGCGTGCTTCGCACGCCATTCCGCATATTGGGAGTATTTTCAACACGCAATGCATTGCGTGCTTCGCACGCCAACCCCCTTATTATTAGTGTCATTAACACACAATGCATTGCGTGCTTCGCTCACCAACCCCACGGTAAAATCCACCACATGGCTTTGAACCGGGTGCTGTTATGGTATTTTACGTTTTTATCGATTTTGGGGGAACCAAGCGAACTTTAAGGTAGCGTAAAAAAACCAAATGTGCAAAATAACATCTTACATTTTTATTTTTAGAAAAAACTCCAACAAATTCAATCTTGTACAAAAATTTCAAAAAATAGTTACTTCCTGTCAAAAAACGTGCTTCCGGTTGTTGGTTTTTTTTTTTTTTGCTAACGAACTCGTCCGTGCGACGTAGACAACCAACATGTGTACCAAATTTGGACCAAATAGGACTTAAAATGCGGCCGCTAGAGTGCGAACACATAGGGATATGTACATATTTGAATTTTAATGACAACCCAAAAGTGTTCTGGGGACCAAAATCGGTGCTCATTTGCTACTCCTGATCTCAGGTCTTACCATAAGGGTCACTGCAATAGCTCATTTTTCCCACGGAAATTAGCTAATTATGTGGTGGAGGATCAAAAACTTACCATTTACAGTATGCACCAAAATAAACAGCACTCAAATAATTGTAATAGTTTTAAATGTTTTATTTTTAGACAAATACACAAAGTAAAAGGAAGACGAACACTTCAATACACACGTTTTTTTGTTGTCCTTTATTAAATACTAGCTGACCCGTACGGCGTTGCCCGTGGTGGTTGGTATTTTCAGTCTTTTTAACGTAATTGTATTCTTTTTAAGTCAGTGAGTGGTATTTGGATTTTATATATATAGATCTTAAATAATAAAAGCACTATTGTCATAATAATAAAAGAACTGAAATTAAGATTTTAGTAACTTTGATCCCCCCAAACCCCTCCTAAAATTTCGAAATTTTCCATAAACGTTCTTAGTGAGCACCCATGGCCCTAGAGGAAGCTGCATACCAAATTTCATTCCAATCCGTTCGGTAGTTTTGAAGAAATCGTGATTTAATAACTTTGATCTCCCCAAACCCCCTAAAATTTCAAATTTTGTTTAACCCTTTCTTAGCGAGCGCCTATGGACCTAGAGGAAGCTACATACCAAATTTCATTCCAATGTGTTCGGTAATTTTGGAGAAATCGTGATTTAGTCATTTTTCCCCCCCCCCCCCCCCCAAATCTCTTAAAATTTCAAATATTTAAAAATCTTTTTTAGTGAACACTTATAACCCTAGAGAAAGCTACATACCAAATTGCATTCCAATCCGTTCGGTAGTTTTTAAGAAATCGCGATTTAATAACTTTGATCCCCCAAACCCCCCCTAAAATTTCGAATTTTTTCAAGCCCTTTCTTAGTAAGCACCTATGGCCCTAGAGGAAGCTAGATACCAAATTTCATTCCAATCTGTTCGGTAATTTAGGAGAAATCGTGATTTAGTAATTTTTACCCCCCAAGCC
>JAGFPH010007901.1:0-11835 GCA_018207615.1 Philaenus spumarius | reverse complement strand
GGTAATTTAGGAGAAATCGTGATTTAGTAATTTTTACCCCCCAAGCCTACCTAAAATTTCCAATTTTTTTAAATCCTTTCATAGTGAACACTTATGGCCCTAGAGGAAGCTACATACCAAATTTCATTCCAATCCGTTTGGTCATTTTGGAGAAATAGTGATTTAGCAATTTTTACCCCCCAAACCCCCCTAACATTTCCAATTTTTCAAACCCTTTCTTTGTAAGCACCTATGGCCCTAGAGGAAGCTACATACCAAATTTCATTCCAATCCGTTCGGTAGTTTTGAAGAAATCGTGATTTAATTACTTTGATCCCCCCAAACCCCTCCTAAAATTTCGAAATTTTCCATACCCTTTCTTAGTGAGCACCTATGGCCCTAGAGGAAGCTACATGCCAAATTTCATTCCAATCCGTTTGGTAGTTTTAAATAAATCGTGATTTAATAACTTTGATCTCCCCAAACCCCCTTAAAATTTCAAATTTTGTTTAACCCTTTCTTAGCGAGCGCCTATAGCAATAGAGGAAGCTACATACCAAATTTCATTCCAATGTGTTCGGTAACTTTGGAGAAATCGTGATTTAGTCATTTTTCCCCCCCCCCCCCCCAAATCTCCTAAAATTTCCAATATTTAAAAATCTTTTTTAGTGAACACTTATAACCCTAGAGGAAGCTACATACCAAATTACATTCCAATCCGTTCGGTAGTTTTGAAGAAATCGCGATTTAATAACTTTGATCCCCCAAACCCCCCCTAAAATTTCGATTTTTTTTTTCTAACCCTTTCTTAGTAAGCACCTATGGCCCTAGAGGAAGCTACATACCAAATTTCATTCCAATCTGTTTGGTAATTTAGGAGAAATCGTGATTTAGTAATTTTTACCCCCCAAACCTACCTAAAATTTCCAATTTTTTAAAATCCTTTCATAGTGAATACTTATGGCTCTAGAGGAAGCTACATACCAAATTTCATTCCAATCCGTTCGGTAATTTTGGAGAAGTCGTGATTTAGTAATATTTACCCCCCAAATCCCCCTAAAATTTCCAATTTTTTTAAACCCTTTTTTAGTGAACACTTTTAACCCTAGAGGAAGCTACATACCAAATTGCATTCCAATCCGTTCGGTAGTTTTGAAGAAATCGCGATTTAATAACTTTGATCCCCCAAACCCCCCCTCAAATTTCGAATTTTTTAAAACCCTTTCTTAGTAAGCACCTATGGCCCTAGAGGAAGCTACATACCAAATTTCATTCCAATCCGTTCGGTAGTTTTTGAGAAATCGTGATGAGTGAATTGAGTGGTATTTCGCTTTTATGTATTATAGATTGGAAAACTCTCGTAGCGTTGTTTAGACATGTTGTTGTCTGCTTATTACGTATTTAGTTATTTCGGAGATGCTTTACCTCATCATTCCCCTCACATAAGCGTCAGGTGGTGAAAGGTCGGATTGGGATGGGTATGGAAAGCTTGTTCCTCAGCAAATCAGGCGGTTATTTATTTAAAATATTCCGAATTCATAAAATGCGGAAGCATAATGCTTGGTTTGCCAAGCATAAAGATATCAGGTAAACTGTAGCGCAGTCAGGCGGTGGTTGCAACAACATTGGGGTCATAAGTGGGAGAGTGTAGTGAATAAAACAAAATGCAAGTTGATGGGAAAATGGTGCATTAACTATTCATCATGGTTTGTTTGCCTACAGCAATTGTATTGCCAACAACCTTGTAATATATAAGTTGTCTGTAAAGCATATAGTAGACGGGTTAGAAAATCACATCAACAACTTAAACTGGTTAAATAAAGTACAAAATAAAAAACACTTACTATCTGTGTATATTATGATCCAAAATAATCGGTGCTGAAAATTTAATAGTTTTAAATTTTAATATAAAGGGTGGTCCAATAAAACCTGACGGGTTTCAAAATAAAATAACGTTATAGGAAATCGTATTTACAATTTATTTAAATAGTTAAAATAAGAACATAGTTATGCCATTTTCATTTATGGAATATAACATTACTTAGGTGTTATCCACCAACATACACACATGTTTTTCTGAAAATTTGCCATTACTCGACGTACCAAGGACATTGATATTGCAGTAGCTTAATTTCTTATGCAGTTCTTTAAATCGGCAATTGTGCGAGGTTTTGTGACAAAACCTTTGCTCTTAAAGTAACCCTACAACCAAACATCACAAGCAGTTAGATCCGGTGACCAAGAAGGCGACATCACCACAACGTGAAATGAGATGCTCCGGGAACAGTCTTCATAAAACACTCGTTGACACATCTGCAGTGTGCGCACTGCCACAACGAGGTCATTTCTATTCCAAACTGAAGCAATTGTGGAACTAAACAGTTTTGAATCATTTCAACGTAACGTTCTTTATTCACAGTAACATAGCGTTGCGTAGCAGTCAGAGACTCATTATTTAAAAAAAGCTTCTATAACAAAAGCACGATGTTGAACGGTCCACTGCTCCATGTTTACTGAAATGGCATCAGCTGTGTTCTTAATTTTTGCAACAATCAACAGTCTACACAAAATAATAGCTGAGAAATAGCTATTTAAAAATATCAATTTATTGGGACACCCAGTACAAAGTAAAAGAAAGCTTTAGTTATTAACATGTATGTTCAATATGCCCTCTCCGTCAAGTTTTAGGCAACTCTCGTAGAAATGTTGAAGATTTTCGAACATTTTTGTGAAAAGGCGTCGTTTCTTGCTTTTATAGTATCGAGTTATTTTTTCACGAAACTCCGCCATGGCAGTCGACTCATTTTGGAAAATGCTTCCCCTCATCATTCCCCCACACATAAGTGTCAGGTGGTGAAAGGCGGAGGGAGTTGTATGGGTATGGAAAGTGTCGGAATGGTTAAACTGGTCCGACGGTTGCGCTGAGGAAAACTGGCTCGACGGTACAATATCAAAACAAAGTTTCAACTTCATATAGTTCTACCCATCATTAAAGCAATATGACCTTTAAAATAATTAAATCAATGATCGAACAGGTTAGGTTAGGTCCATGCAGCACATTTCGGAAGAAGGGAAAGGTTTATTCTTTTAGCGTTGCTCAAGTTTTTCTTATGTACGTGACATCGTCTCGGTTGATAATTTCAGAATTCGTACAGTCCTGGGAAATACAGACTTTTGTTGAATCAAAACTCTCTGTTCTCACGCTTTGAAAGCAACCGTTACAACGGTCAATAACATACGCTATGTTGTATAGACTAAGCGCGCGAGGGTTTCATTTGTTTTATCTCATTTTGTGATTCAAGTAAAGCTAAGTCAAATAATTTTATGAAATAAAAATGTACAAGTATACAGGTCAATTATTTGATTTACTCTCCACACTTTGTTATAATAATATTTCATTTTTGGGCAAAGCATAATTATATTAATAAAATACTATTCAAACTAGGCCTAGTTTAGGTTGCAGTCTTTTAATAGGAACTGGTGTTTTCAAAATAAGAAATTTGAAATTGATATTCATACATTTCTATTTAGAAGTAAATTCTGAACCTTTTTTAAATTTTGAGAAAAATTATAAAAAATGTTTACTACTTTTTATGTAGGTTTAAATTTGAACGTTTTCCTTTCTTTACTGAACATTTTTTGTTTCTTGCGCTAATAACTTTAAGTAAATTTTAAGTAAATAAATAAGTAAATTTTGCAACAATACATTTTTTACTGGCATCTTCTATATATTAATAGGCAAGCCTAAAACTTGTCGTCCTTTTTTCTCAGCTTGTGTGCATCGTAGGAGAAATTCGCGCATACCGTTAGAAAGGTAGTGTCCTGTAGATGAGCAGAATCCCATTATAATTTACATCGGTCCTCAGGGATACGCCCCAGTAGCCCTCAAAGTTTCAATGTTAATCTTATGGAAGGTCAATCTTAAGGAAGAAGAAGAAAGATTTCTTTTGATTTTATCAGGGGCACAAAAAACAGCTGTTCGTATGAAAAGCTTAAAACAGCTGATTTTGATCAACAGCTGATTTTGATCAACAACTGATTTGGATCAAAAACTGAATATAATTTTAGGTTAGGTAAATCAAGCAATAGCAATAGCGAAGCATTGCCGGGTCCACTAGTATATATAAATTCTCTGAACCATTCTCTACAAAAAAGCTATGGAACACCTTTGAATTAGGATATATCCTATATTTGGCGAATTTAAAAAAAAAATGCTTGCAAACGACAAAAATTACAATTTAATTAACACTACCACTTCTAGGGTTAAGTTGATTAAAATAGTCTTAGGAAAATACTGACGCGGTCACCCTCTAAATGCACTGTACCGTATCTATATGGAGAGCAATTACCTGAATATATGACATCCTGTACCGTACAGTAATAGCAGCCATCTTAATTGGTTCTGATGTCTAGCAATTAGCAACGACAATGTACTGTACTGTTATGTATTGGCATTACTTAGATATGAACAATTAAATCTAAACATTAAAGTCCCATTAGTTTAATAGTCATTAGCGATTCTGTGCAATCAATGTAATTTGATTTTCTACATTGTGTAAGCATTTAAAGTAGGAATTTAATTTACTTATGGAAGGAGGATGAAATTAAAATAGTTTTATATATTTATTAACTCAAACTTTCTGGATAAAATCAATTGATCGTAAAGATGTTTCAGCAAGTAGTGTCAATTAATTATATTTTTTAACTAGCTGTGTACCCGTACAGCAATGACTTTTGAACATTAATCAAGATTAACTAAGATTTTATACAAATTTAAAAGTATCGTGTGGTTGTTTATATGAGAATACAAAATTGTACCCGTCTTCCCCGTGGCAAGAAACTAAAGTATATTGCTGGGCATCATAAGCCCGGTGTGTAGGCGATCATCGTGAGTACGCAATACAATGTCACGTCTATTGAATTCCTGATCAACTAAGACCACTACCACTTCATCTGTAACGGGGGCATTGTACCTTCCACGTTGTTCTGCTACAATTTTGTCCCGATGACTTCCAGGCGCGTTTATGCAATGTTGATACACACTGTCAGTTTGGGTTTTGCATACACATCGCCGTTAGTTACAACATTAAAAATGATGCACTTAAAAATGTATGTATATTTTTAATTTGTGAACCGATTTAAATGAAACAAACACTAAATGTCAGCCCAAGCTTATCTCAATACATCACTGAAAACCACATCCAAATTGGTTCAGCCATTGTGGAGATTAGTTTGCACAAACGTACAGACAAACAGACAATCACTCTGTTTATGATGTTGTTATATATATAGATAACGAATAAGTAGTAGATCAATAATAGGTACCTTACAATAAACAGGAAAATTGGGCATTTAAAGGACCACGCGTTTGCAAATCTATCTGTCCAGAACGGATAAAATTAAACTCCTATAAAAGCGCACGTACGTCCGTACGTACGTGAGTAACATTATATATAACATCTTATTTCACCCATCATCTGTAATACCTAAACAAACCCAGTGTAGATTGTAGTTTGGGGTTATGTTTACATCTTCAATCATTATAATTTCTTGTGAAGTTATTTTTTTAAATGAGTTATAGTATGCTATAATATTTGCTTTGAGGTTATAAACTGTATATACATACAACTTTTTATCATCAATTTATTTGTTTATACAAATTTTAAAAAGAGATACCTATTCGTTTAACTTTGGAAATTTTCGTACATCATCGTATAACATATAAACATATTCGATTATTAATTTCTTCACTATGATATTAATAACTTCTAAATAATTTGATCTTTCAATAAAAAATAAAAGCTATTAAAAGATAGTATTTTTATTTGTATATAAATATAATATAATAACGTAAACTATGTAAATAAAATGTTAATTGAATAGGCCTACAGTTTTGTAATCCTTATTATTGTACACATTTAATGAGTTAGAATCACTGTCAGCATAGTTAGGTCAGGTAAGTATTCCTTAATATTGGATTTTAAATGATGTAATTCTGATGTGTATCTAATTAATCAGCCTGTGATTTTTCACGGGGGTTTTACAATGAAATGTGGAACGATTCAAAAGTAGCCTCATCCGCGACTATTCAAATCCTCATATATAATTCTGTAAGCAAAATTTTAGATTCAAATTTGTGGGAATTTGGTAAATCGGAGGATGGTGGGAGGGGTATCAAATTAAAGGTATCGATTCAAGGAACGAGGGAAAAATATAAGTTTTTTCTAAAATTAAAAACTAAGGGGTTTTTGAGGTCCCCGAAAAACGAAAAATCCCCATAAGAAATACACGAGAATTTAAAAATGGGCACTACTGAACCGATTGAAAAAATAGTTTTACTAATAAAAAAATGCTACACTTTCCCTGAGTAACATAGGCTATAATTCATTTCGATAAAAAAACCTCATTTTATTTCAATATTAGTAAATTTAATCGGAAAAAATTCTTAGGTTAGGCTAGAATGATAAACCAACACATGTATTTACTAAATTTACTATAGCAACCAATTTAATAAAATAACAGATAATATAGCTGTTTGTTCCAATATTTCCATTAACAGCTGATTTCAAAATTTGAAGCAATTATTTTTGTATTTCTAGCTTTTAGGTTAGGGTTTTAAAGTGTAGACCTGAGCCTTGCTGGTTTTTTAACCATTATTATAACTGCTGTTATAAAATATACGAAATAATTTAATTTGAACATTTATCATCTTAGTTTTGAGGTTATTATTAATCGTACAAATTTATTATAAATAAAACATATTTGTTTTTAGAAGGTTCCATTGGGTGTGTTTCAAAAATTTGTTGTATGCGATCATCGTGAGTACGCAATACAATGTCACGTCTATTGAATTCCTGATCAACTAAGACCACTACAACTTCATCTGTAACGGGGGCATTGTACCTTCCACGATGTTCTGCTACGATTCTGTCCCGATGACTTCCAGGCGCGTTTATGCAATGTTGATACACACTGACAGTTTGGGTTTTGCATACACAGCGCTGTTAGTTAAAAAAATGCGTGTGATATGAACTTTAAAATTGGCATATAAACCGATTTAAATGGAACAAACACTAAATGTTAGAACAAACTTATCTCAATACATCACTGTAAACCACATTCAAATTGGTTCAGCAGTTGTGGAGATTAGTGTGCACAAAGCAGCAAACACAAAAAGTCTGTTTATGATTTTGTTTTATGTATAAATTACAAATATATTAATACTAGGACCAGACTCAAATTTTATAATTTATATTTAACAAGTGTATAGAACTCATTAGAATCTTACCACTTTTTTTAGCTAAAAAAATGTTTTACAATAAAACAGGAGTTAAAAAGTACCAAACATATTTACATTGTTAAATAGAAATCGAACTTTCAACTTAGAACTAGATAATAATAATTAGATTATTGTATAACATCAGCTGTTAATGGAAATGCCACTGTGAAGTGGTCTACAAGCCAGTTTAGAGGTATTAGAGTAACAACTGATTGTCCACTAATATTGGAAAATTTTCCATCAGCTGAAAAAATCTTGTCCGTTTGATCCAAACAGCTGTTTTATCCAAGTTTTCACTACTTTTGAGCTTTCGAAGAAATATTTTGCTAAATAATTCCTTAGTGGGATTCTATGACCTCATAAGAACAAAACTTAAAATTTTCGTATTTGTATCAGTGGCTGCAGAGCCGGGGGTCAGGGTGGTCAAGGGTCAGGGGTTCATAAAAAAGTTGAAGGATATAAAGCATTCTGTATATGTTTATTTTTTCGGACCATGAAGAAAAGTATAAGTAATAATTTATAGTTACTGAAGAAAAGTAAAGAGTTAAATAATGTTGGTAATAATAATATATTACGTTAATTATGAAGGGGCTCATACCTACATAACCTTATAAAAGTAATAATGTAATTGATTTTCATGATCGTATTGAAATTTCGTAACTAACAGGTAACATTTCAATTTCACACTGATAATTCGTCAAGGTCAAAGTCGGAACCTAAGTATGCCCTGTACGGTATTCTCGCCTAAAATACGATATTTGAGAAGTTTAACGTACTGTGGAAGAAAGTGAAGAAACTAGGGGCAGATATGGATTTGCTCCCAGTCACCTTTCTACGTGTTCGAGCATCTCCAAAACGATTAGAACAGAAAAGTGATGCTTCTCCACCAGTTACGTTCTCCGGTCCAGAGACTTATTTGAGGAAACAGTTCGTTGTGGACAACTTAAAGTCAGACATTGATTATAGATTTCAACATCCCGGAGTGAAAATATACAACGATATTGAAACTGTTCCGATGAAAGCAGTAAAAGGGAAGACAGAAGAAGTGAAAATTGAAGTGGACAATATTTGTGACCATTTTAAATCTGACTTTGACAAGAAAATAAAAAGTTCACAAGCCAACTAGACAGGCTGCAAGATTAACGAAAAAGAAGGAAGTTAAAAGTGTATGTGACTTAGGCTACGGCCACGCTAGGCGACCTGGTCGCCGCGATCCGGCCGCGGAGAATTTTTTATCCGCGACCAGGGTCGCGGGTAGGTGCCACACTTAGCGACAGTCGCGGTAACACAATTGTAAAAGATGTCTTCTTTGAATGAGGATATCATTGCTAGTGATTGCCGAATATCTTCTGAATAATTTGCATGTATTCTTGCTTCAATTAATTGTCTTATTAAAAATGCTTTAATAAAATAAAAGAGTACATTATTTATGTTGAATAAAAACCTAGCATAAGCTTTTGGCTTTTAGTCGTAGCTCTAGCTTTCGTTATTAAGTCAAAGCTTTTAGTCTTAGCACTAAGTTAAAATATTATTAATAAGTTAATATTTTTTTAATTGCTCAAATCAAATAAAATTCTATTAAATAATGGATACTAATTAACTCATACACCGCCCTTTGCTTATGCGAGCCCGTCACCTATCAAATACGCCACCGTAAACTTTATTCGTAACTTTTTATAGGCCTAATCATTAAACGGCTTAAAACTTTGTATAGGAACTCCATTTTGTATAGTTTTTTTTTTTTATAAAAATATTATGTACCTATACATTTTATTAAAATCACTTGAATATTTTTAAAAAAATCTGTTTTTACGGAAGACATGTACCGTACACTTTCAGATATTGAAAACGCGTGTTCAGTAAAAGTAAAACCCCATTTTCTCTAAAAATATTTACCAGATTTCAATAAAATTAATATTAGATATAAACAACATATTATGTATAAACATACTATACAAAAATGAAATTCCTGTACCAATTTTTAGACCGTTTAACGATTAGGCCTATAAAAATATACGAATAATATTTACGGTAAAACGTGTTTGATTGACTCCAACGCGCCTGTGAGTTATTGTGAAAATTTTGTGAGTTATTGTGCGCACGGCTACAAAAAAAACTTTCAAAACAAATTACCTTACATACATACTAAAATGATTGAAAAACGTTTTTTCATAATTTCTTAATCTTCAGTGACAGCACTAAAGCACCTTAAATAGGCATTTGAACGTTTAATGAATGCACCCACTTGATTCTATTTCTCCTTTTTTACTTTGCGAATTTAATAAGTAAAAAATTGTGTAATAAGATTGTGTAATACAATAATATAACTTTCCTTCTTTATTCTTCTCTTCATTTGTCAAAAGGCATGGTTCTGAAAACACTGAACTAGCATCAAAGCGCACATAAAGCAGGTGGAGCAGAGAAGGGTGGGGGAGCGACCTGTCGCCAAGCGTGGCCGGCTGCATAAGATAACATGGGGAGCGTATTTGTCGCCGCGATTAGAAAACGCTCTCGGTCGCGTTCAATTTGCTGTCGTTGGTCGCGGGTCGCCTAGCGTGGCCGTATCTATATCATTCAATGCATTCCACTTTTTTTCTTTGTCGCAGCGACCAGGTCGCGGCGACCGGGTCGCCTAGCGTGGCCGTAGCCTTAGTTGTGACTTTAGATAGTGAGCCTCAAGAAAACAAACGATTTTTGTCTAAAGTAGCAAAGGTTGTGAAGTTGCTACTTGTCTTGCCAGCGTCTGCAGCAACTGCTGAAAGAACCTTTTCTTGACTTCGTCGCTTGAAAACGTAGCTGCATTCCACGATGACGCAGAAGGGCTTGAACCATCTTGCCATCTTATCCTTACATTGCTAAATCTATTTATGATAAGAACATTGCAAGAATGTTTGTCAATAGAGTTGAAAGTCGCTGTGCAGTTTTCGAGAATTTCAAAGACTGAGGCCTTTCATCAGCAGTAGTTACACAAACTTGACATTCTCGTGTACTATTATAGCAATAATTCTACAAAAAGGCTTTGTATTTGTTAGTAATTTGATGTTGTACCAATACAATGTTTGTAATTTTTCTTCGTGTATACCATTATTTAGCCCCAGTGTACACACTTACTTGGTTATACCACAACATCTTACTTTCGTGATAAACTGTAATCAAGCAGCCAATTTTAATTTAACTTATAAAGTTTTTAGGGGAAGGATCCCGAAAATACCCTCCCCCCGACCATAGGTTTCTGACCCCCTAACAAAAATCTCCTTCCGCCGCCACTGATTTGTATGTGAAGTAGTTTTCGTTTGTTAAGTAGTATGTTAGTCAGTTAGACAGTCAATTAACCAGACAGTAAGGGCAAAGCCTCTTATAGTATAGACTCACTAAAAATAATGTTTGAATGGGGTTTGTTTTTGTGATCTCCCTATACTCCTATCCAATCTATATAATTTTGTCTCATTTATTTATTAAGTTCTGATTACACAATAACAAAAACTACTTTTATTAATTAATACATTAGCAATACACAAGAAATTACATATTAGAGTATTTACTGTCTGTACATGATCTTATATACATTGTAATTACATTACAACTTGTACTGGTCTGTGTTGTTGTGGTTGTGACCTTGTTTTAGTGATTTGTTTAAGTAATATGACCTGTAATTTGTAGCTATACTCGATTGTGTAAACAGATAGACCAATAAGAAACTTTACATTCTCCATCTAAAACAACGTTGATCTTACCAACATTAGTTTCTACCATTTATATTGATGAAAACGGTGGAAGTAACTCAAACGCTCGTAACGAGGTTCGAACCTAGGTCTATATCGTTGTTTATTTGATTTTAAGTTTGAATTTGACCTAAAATATTTATTGCATTTACCTTTTCAGTATGTTAAAAATAATAATATTTGAATCTCAATTAGCTACGATAATTTCATCCACATAGAAACATCATCAGGTTTCGTGCTTGCCATAAATACAAAACTTCACATATTAAAAAAAAATATTTAAAAAATATGAAAGTCACTGATTTCACCATATGAGTTATAGTAAATATAAGTTTAGGGTCCGTATGAATCCTGCTTCTTTGTCCTTATTCAGTTGACTGAATTATTTATCTTGCTCAAGGAGTTAAGCGTGTCGTATATTGCGTTGGAGGCAAAGTTCAATTTGTCATTTAGTACAATGTCAGGATCTTGCTTGATGTGTTAATATATTTGGAACTCTTCTAATATATCTAGCAACTTCCCTTTCTGCACTTATTTCAAGATTGGAATTGGTATTACTGTAACAATGGTTTTATATATATATATATATATATATATATATATATAAAATTCAAATACCACTCACTCACTGCCTCATCACGAAATCTCAAAAACTAACGAACGGATTGCAATGACATTTGGTATGTAGCTTCCACTAGGGCCATAGGTGATCGCTAAGAAAGCGTTTATAAAAATCGAAATTTTAGTGGGGGGGTGTCAAATTTACTAAATCAAGATTTCTCAAAAAATACTGAGCAGATTGGAATGAAATTTGGTATGTAGCTTCCTCTAGGGCTATAGGTGCTCACTAAGAAA
>JAGFPH010007900.1:44721-60084 GCA_018207615.1 Philaenus spumarius | reverse complement strand
TTAACAAATTACCTCAAGACATTAAATGCTTGGAGAGTCCGAGAAAATTTCTTAGCGGTGTAAGGGTTTTGTTGCTGGTTTGCAAGGATGTAGAAGAGTTATTGTACATCCCGCAGTAACCGCTTTGTAGGAGTAATACATTTCTTGGTCTGGTGTTGACCTTTTTGTATTTGAGCGTCACTTTTCTTTTACTATCGTAATACCATTTGAAGCGGAAATTGTGGCTGTATTGTATTCCATTTTCAATTTGTTAGGATAAATTAATGTTTCGTGAAGGTTTTAAATGTATCTGGATGAAAGGGGCATGTTGTGATGGCAGGGATCCTGCACTCAAGGTACTTGATTGTATATTTTAATATTAATATAATTTGAGTAAAAAAAAAGTGATTATAATTTTCTTTTGGGAAATGGGAATTTAAATGTATTGTTACTGCAGCCGCACTAAATTCTGTTTTAAATTGAAATTTTTGTTTATATTTTTTGTAATGGAACCCCTAAGCAGGCGGATAGCCTTAGGGGCCCTATATTGCGTTTTCTCTAGGATAAGTATTTTATTTCCTGAAAGAATTGGTTATTTTATAAATGTGTATTTTATTTTGTAACATTCTATTGTAGTTGATTTATAATTCTTGTTATTATAAGTTAGTTAGTATTATTGTCATATTTAGAGTTATGTATAAATAGAAAAGGAAGAAAATACAAATGTATTTAATTTTGTTCAAAAGCAATAAATAAATAAATAAATAGAAAAAACTTTGAACACAAAATCTCACAACTAATACGTTTGTTAACTCAAACGCGTTTCAACGAAAAGTCGCCATCTTCAGTGATGCACGAGCTACAGTTAAAGTTCGCTTTGAGTTATATCATTGTATTTGGATAACCTAATTTATTATTCATGATCTATGGTTATAGTTTGACTTCTGTAACTCGTGCATCACTGAAGATGGCGACTTTGTCGTTGAAACGTGTTTGAGTTAATAAACGTATTAGTTGTGAGATTTTGTGTTCAAAGTTTTTTCTATCAAGTATATCTTCTCACAAGTCAAGCTCAATATTTATTTGTTAACATGTTTTGCTAAGAATGTTATCAGAACAGCTGTTTTCGTAAGTTTTGGTCTTAAGTTCAGAGAAAAATTGATTTTCAGTGTTTCCCGAATTTGAAAATTTTTGGAGAAACTTTTCAAATTTTTCTTTCTATAAAACATTAATTCGGACTATTACAAACATTTTAAAACAAAAATAGCCAAATTGGTCGAGCCGTTTTCAAGTAATGCGCTTACCAACTAACAGCAATTCATTTTTATTTATATTTTAATTAATCATAACTAATATTTTCGTTATGAAATTTGACTACATCTAATAGTGGAGATAGTGCTAATAGTGCAAATGCAGTTCAGCAATCAGGCTATTAGCGTAGACTATGTGTCACTCATAGTCATATACCTGTTTAGTACTTTACTGCGACATTTAGATATGGAGTTAACAATAATATTTCACAACCTAAAAAACCTAAATTATGGTTCAAATCTGTATCGATTAAATTGTATAATAGCAAAAACAATTCGATTAGAATATAACAGCCAGCTTTAATGATACTGCACTATGTATGTGATTGTAATAAACCGAATAAGTATGAGGTAAACTCACATGCCAAGAATGTCGTACCATCACTCAACCAGAAAATTACACTAAAATGTTGGTAATAACAATGCGTGAATGCTACAAATACTGAACATAAACATTCTTTAATGCATTTTCCATTAGAGCTGGGACCAGTAAAATGAGGTGTTGGCTCCCAAACACCGTATGCATGGAAAACACATATTATCACTTTTTCACGAAAGTTAAGATTCTTTCTTTAAATTATGGACAAAAGAAGTTTATGAGCAACATCTTACGAATATCTAAAAAATGACTTACAAACAAATTTTCTATAAAACTGTATTTTCTGTCCTACGAAAATTCATAGAAATATATTTTTTTAGTTCTGATTTTGGAAACATAACATGATTTTGGTTTTCATGCTTTATAATTTATGGAGATACAACTGTGGCTAATTATTGACAGACTCAATATTGACAGCAAAATGTCTTCTGTGAATCACATTAATGAACTGAATAAAACACTGAGCTTAGTGTTTTTTTTGCATAGTTCATTGGTATAGTTCTGACAGAACACGTTCTAAAATTTGCATTCTTTGGTATGTTTTCTTTTCATTTATATTATGGCACTTTAAAGTAAATCAACAAAACAAAATATGACTCAAAGCTCTACAATTGACAAAAGCAAGCAGTAAAATAAGACTTATAGGTCGTTTGTGTCATCTTAAATTTGAAGGGATTTTACAAATCTAGGTACCGTATTTTGACCTTTCCTTATAATATGTATATTTAAGAAGTAACTTTGCATTACAAGTATTGTAAAAAGTACGTAAATATGTTCCTTGTTTTGAGGTTTTCAGTTGCTTTTAGTTTTTTTCCATACCAACCAGTATAGAAGAAATGTACTTTACTATTTATTTTTTAAAATTACCTCTGTAAGAGTTTTTGGAACTCGTAATAATTCGCTTTACAAATTATTTTTCCCGCCAATAAAATATTTGTACATTTTTAAAGCCCCCTCCCACCAAAAAAAGTATACTTTTAAATGATATTACATAAGAGTAAACAAAACTTGATAATTTTTCTTAATGATGCCCAAAATAGTAATGTCACAAAAAATCAGACGGTGTCGACATTTCTTTTCTATAAATATTAATAATAAGAAGACAAAACTACAAATTTGTCTGCTACCGTGGGAGAATCAGGAAACTGGTGTATATTTTTATATTTAGAAAAGTTTTCTTTTACTATAATCTTTAAATACCGTTTGTGGTTGTATCACTTATAACGTATACTCTTGAAATTTTATAAATTGTTAATTTATGTTATACATTAATTACATTACTGACAAAATGTACTGAAACAAATGTAATTTTTTTCATTTTTCAAAATAATAAATCTCGAATTTATCAATATCAGACATAAGATTTATTACGGTAAGTAATTTTGTATAAGTTATAAATATTAATCTGTTTAAAGGATGATAGCATAAAGATAAAAATACATAACAAATTCACAAAAAAAAAACACTTCATGTGTTTTGAACAATTTATTACAAATAAAGAATGTCCCAACATTTAGAAAACTTACACTTTGACAATCTTTAAAAAAAGCACAATTTCGGTACGTATTTTTTCGTCAAAATAAATTAAACAAGTGTGAGACGTGTCTTATCAATCACCAAACAGATCTTAGTATTCTATAGAAACGTTTAAAACGAAATTAGTAATAGAGTTGACTAAATATTAAATCTTCAGTCAAAGGTAGGCCTACGAGACTGCAGAGTCATCGAAAGTTAAAAGAGTAAAAAAACATTCTAAGAAGCCGGATGTCGTACAGTCTCCAAGGTTGACGCAACAGTGTATTTCATCAAATGCGTACCTCACTGCATATAGCGAGCAATCTGCTCATGAGCTGTGTAAATTGACTTGTCTAACGTAGTAAGTTAAGAGTAAGCCGTGTTAGTCTCGACGCCAGTGCAGCGCCTCCTAGAAATAGAAATCCTAAACAACCGTGTAAGAATGTGTATTGAAAACCTGCGAAACGAGCAAATATAAAATAAATGAATATTCTTGCTCCTTATGCATTGGGAAAGCCGATAGACACGAAAAAGTAGGGGGTTGCGTTGCGAGCCTTGCTCGTTTTACGACGCTTGCTCGGTATGGGGTGTGTATACGTGAAAATTTGCTCGGTTCCTACACTGTACAAACACAAACACACCTCCCGTAACTGTTGTTTCGATGAATCACATACCAGGCATTAGACTGCAAAACTGCTATTTCTTACATTTTTTTTTTCGGTTAATATTTTTGTAATTTTTGAATTCTGCATTTTATTTCATGAAAGTATAGTTCAAACACGAAATGACTACGACATTCCTTACTGTATCTTAGGAATAAAGGAATCAAATGATTAACTCGACTTTGTAATATCAGTTTCTAAATTCTTAGACTTTATTTTAATATGCAGTAATAAAGAAAATAAATAAACAATATATGTATATATCTATGGCAATAATTGTTAAGGTCAGGGTAGTTCAATAAAAAATCAACAAAAACTTTTGATCTATTTGTTTTGAAAATAGAGCCCAAACACGAAATTACTACGACATTCCTTACTGTACCTTAGAAATAAAGGGAAAGAGGGAATACAAATTTTTTCTACTGATGTATTGAATTTTTCTAAATTACGGATAGGGACACAGATAATACAACCTTTCCCTATATTTTAACTGACCTTATAACCTATCTTGTTATTTGTGCTTTAGATATTACTATTAATACATACAACTGCTATATTATAGAGTGCAAAATACTGTTGCTGGAAGTTTTAAAAGAACCAGATAAGTTATTACTAAATGTTTTGTATAAATAAACAAAATTAAAATTGATAAAATAAAACCTGAAGGTTTGAGGTTAGTAAACGTATTTATTGTGAGTTTTTGTGTTCAGGTTTTATTTTATCTATGTTACTTTCTCACAAGTCAAGCTCATTAGTTATTTATTAAAATTAATTTCAACGCTTAAAAGTACACCTGTTGGGTTCTTTCCAAAATTACAAACAAAATTATTATACTTAATGATTCAATAAACAATAGATCTCTTATCTCTATTATTTGCAGGCAGAACAATTAAATACTTAATTGTGTATTTTCTAATATTAAAACTTGTATAGAGAGTGTTAAATTTATATTTTGGAAAACATCAATCTACAACTTTCAATCTACAAATTAACAATCTCTTACTATTTCAACAAAAATGTGTTTACATAATGTTCGATCATACCTACAATCCAGGCAAAATTTGTTTTTACATGGAAAGTTGTGAGATAGTTTTGATTTCTTCCATTCTATGTGTCTTTTGGGGTGCTGAATCCAAATCTAAGGTTTGCCTACAAAATTTCGTAAAGCAACATTGAAAAAATCAGAAAGGGTAAAAAATCAATTTTTTTACTGGTTTTTCTTATAACTCGAAAACTATAAGCTTTTCATAAATAATCTCCCTTCTAAAATTGAAAGAACATAGTATAATATTTACTACAAATTTTAATATTTAGGTTTTTTCTCCGACGAGCCATTTGGGCACAAACGCTACTTAAAAATTGGTGTATTTCGGGTGTCTCCGCGAAAACGCACTTTTCCACTCCAAAACTGTAATTTATTATTAGAAGGTTGTCATTTATTGAATTCCTAAATAAATCAATTTAAAAATTATCTAATAGTAATGTTTTTTCAACTACCGTACACTAGGATAGACATTTAAAAAAAGTTGTAAGCCTATATGTTCACTGGTAATAATAGTAAACTACTGCATGTTAAAATGTAGTCCTAACCTAAAAACACAGCTTCACAGCAAAACAACAGTTGCCTTGCCTAGTCAGCTAATTTTTAGATTAAAACTTTTACTTGTAAAACTGATATTATTTTAAATCTGTTTTATTGTGAAACAGAAATTACCAGCACTTGTGGGTTTGGAACTTGTTAAATTCCCAATAATACTAGTGACATTTTGAAACAAGCCGCAGCCCTTTGTATTGATAAACAGTCGTACAAACCTTTTCTGCATTACGATGAAAACTCAAATATTTGTTACTTTTGTACTTTTCCAACAACAAATTCCATAGTCCAACCTTCTATAAACCACGGACAAACATCTTTTAAAACGCTTTTAAGAGACGATGTTTATAAAGTGAATACAAATAAACATAAGACATTGAATAACTTTTATTGTTTAGTTAGTAATGTCCTACAATGTACATTTAAAAATATACCTCCATCAAACAACACTCCTAAATACTTACACGAAGTCTTTTGTTTCATCAAAATGCACGATCACCACAACGAATTTGCTAAACTACCCAATTCTTAATGTTTATAATACAAAAGCTTTAAACTTAGACTCGTCTCTTAAGTTAAAGTTTATACAACCAGTTTTACCTGAATATTCAAGACCATACAATGTTTTGTAAACCACAACCTTAAACCTATCAGCTTGTGTTGTTTTTTTTTAATTTTTAATATGTTAAAGAAGTTACGAAGGAAAAGTTGTTAGTTTTCGAGCTATAAGAGAATACCCGCAAAAAATTATCTTTTTTGCATTTTTGTCAATGTTGCTTCCCGAAATTTGTTAAGCAAACCTCAGATTCGGATTCAGCACAACAAAAACATACAGAATGGAAGAAATTAAACTACCTCACAACTTTCCTGGTCAAAACTAAATTTTATTGGATTATAGGTATAAGCGAACATTATGCAAACACAGTTTAGTTAAAATAGTAACAGTTGCAGTTCAAAAGTTGTAGATTGATAATTTCCAAAATATTATTTAACAATAATTTTCATGAAACAAGTGCACACTTTGTAGTAATAAACTTATGTGCTACAAAATTAATCGATACCTAGAAATTAACCATTCTAGATACACTGAAGCCTTATTTTGCGCACGTGTTAACAGTAGTGAACTCTGTCGCTGGAGTGTTGTTACAGCGGTTAAATTTGGTGCAGGACTACATTAGCCTCCTATCACATCCCGCCGGAAATAAATCGAGTTACAGTAACCATATCTTTTTATGTTCTTATCATTTTAGTGCCTTTTAGTTAAGCTAGTTTACAGTATGGCCGCTTAAATTGTAATTTAGTCACTTATTGAAATATATAGGGTTGTATTACATGCTTTAATTGTTTTATGCTCGCAGGGTGGTTTGCGAGAGGTTGGCTCAACTTCAGAAGATGATAGGGGACCTAAAAAAAAGTAAAATTGTTCATATGTACATAAGTCCAGAAAAGCATTGTTTTCCAGTTATCCGCCATTTTGTTTCTTTTACAAAATAATTCATATCTAGAGAACATTTTGACCGATTGAGTTCAAACTGGCATGAAGTTTAACCTAACATTGATCTATTGTATGTGTTTATGCCGTTTGAGTGTTATTTTACCTACAATTTGTCCGTTTTGATTTTGTTAATTTTGTAAAAAAATCCACAAGATTAATAATAGCTGCCTTAGTTCATTTCTAAGGGCCTCACTCGTAATCACTCGTGGGTTGTCATTCGTAATATAGTTCTCGATTCCTGAGACATACTCCACAAACATGTTTAGTTTAAACCATGTATTAAAACTATTATACACACCTACTTGTATCTCGCTATACCTAGATCCTAGATTTTATGTGTTAGTAATAAAAACAACACATAATAACAAACTATTATTAATTGCAATTGTATTAAACTTTTTTAAATGAAATCTTTGCAGAAATATATCTAAATTATATTATATTTACATTCCCCTACCATATACAATACAAAGGTAATGCCTTGTTATTTGAAAACATTTCTGAATTTTTATTTTATTAGATTCCGTCTTTTAAAAAATAAAACTTTTTTAGCTGCTATAATAGAGTGTTAGGTCCTTACCAAGGTGGTTAAGTAGTACGCTATGATTACTTTGTAATTAAGGAGTTATCAAAAACAGTATATAATGGTATAATTTCATGTGATCCAATCTATAAATGAAGTCAAAATGTATTGCTAATTTGTTATCAAATACAAAAAAGCAGTGTTATGACCATGTTATATTAAATTAATAATTAGCTACCACAGTTACAATAAAGTACGAAACTTATAAAAAATGCTCTAGAAGGTAGAAGATTTTAGGATTAATTGGATAACGGATAGTTTGATAATGGACACTGTGTAAATCCATATTAATATATAAAAAAGGTAAAATGTGTTTGTATTAAATAAACTTATTTATATTTAGGTAAATTTGAACTATGTTTGAGTTGTTGGAAAGCTCTTTTCCAATGGATCTTTACAACTATCGGAAATAGCTTTTCTCAGGACATTTTGTCAGCAAATTCAACTCTTTCACACTTGAAGATATTAAAAACATCTGATATTGTAAACATATGACAATTGTGTTCATTTAGAGTTTATTAATATAATATTTGAGTCAAAGTTGATTATACGATAATGTAACATAAATATCAACTACATTTATATTCCCAAAAAAACTGTTAAATAAATATACCAAAATTAGCTAATTATTATATAATATTAAGATGAAATGGGGAGAAATAAATGTACTTACATTTAAAATTACTACTAATAATAATAATTTTAAAACGTTTTACGTACGAGCAGTATTGAAGGTAGCCACTAATTAGGCAAACTATTGTTGGTTTTAAAATCACGATTCAATAGGCACATCTTAAAAGTCAAAAAATACAACAACCTTTAATATACACAAAATTTAAGAAAATTCATTTTTAAACATTTCCCGTATCAGCAATGTTGAAGGTAACCACCAATTAGACAAACTAGATGTTGAATTATTTGAAAATCCAGACTACATACATGAACCTTCAACATAAAAAGTCAGTTTTAATATTTTAAATTAGTCTTTAAGACTTTTCCTGTATTGTCCACTGAACATGTTGTAGGTTATAACTACTAAGATATTTGATATGTTTTTCATACGTTTTTTATATCAAAGATAACATACAGACACATCCGTATATACCATTATTTACATAATATATTTAAAACATATGACTCTGTCAAAAGAACGCAAATACTAATATAGAAACTACCATGTCTTAGATTTCACGCACTTTTAAACCCACTTTGCCACTGGGTCCAAAAGTGCGTGAGTATATAGTGAACGTATTCATCTAATTTATAAGATCGAAAATCGGAGATACACAAGACATTTGAGCTCACCGTATAAGTGGGTTCAAACTACTGCTGGGTCCATAAGTGTTTGAACACCTATATGTATATATATATATATATATATATATATATATATATATATATATATATGAATTTAAATGACACCCCAAAACGTGTTCTGGGGACCATGATCGGTGCTCATTTGCTACTCCCGACCTTGGGTCTCACCATAAGGGCCACTGCAATAGCTCATTTTTCCTATGGAAATTCGCTAATAATCAATAATCAACATTTCAAACAAATTGCCAACTAAAGGAAACAATTGCAGCACCAGATGTTTGACTTATAATGTTGTTTATGTTGACTTCGGTAGTTTTCGAGAAATTGTGATGAGCCAGTGAGTGGTATTTGACTTTTATATACCGGGTGTTCGGAAAGTCAGTCAACGGTTTTTATATTTCGTATATAAGGAAAATTTAAAGGTGGATGTGATTGAGGAACCTACTCTATGTGAAAAATACTATTTTCTTAAGATTTCGGGTCTTTCTGAGTATTTCAAATTTTTTAGTTTCCGCCATTTGGATTATTTGGAGGATCAACCAAATATCGTTGTGTGGCATTTCATTTGAAAGCTTATTTAATTCTGAATCCAAAAAGAATAATAATAGATAATAGCAAAAATAATAGTACAGCAAAATTGTGCAAAATCGGAAAGCACGATTTTGTTGTTTTGTGGCCGCCATTTTTAATCGGTTAAAAATATGGATGTGCAAATTTCTCCGTTGATTTTCTCTTGAAAATCTACATTGAAATATCACATGACCACCTTCGCATTTAAAAAAAACAAAGTTACATTCAAAGTGGCGGATCCAAGATGGCGGATAATTTTTTTTGAAATCTATAGTAATTTTACATAGAGTAGGTTCCTCTATCACATCTAGCTTTACATTTTCCCTATATACGAAATTTTAATACGTTTCTAGACTTTCGAAACACCCGGTATACATAGAGATTATAGCAAAATGTATTTGACTTCATTACATTAATATTAGTTTCACCTAGTTTTAATAATAATAGTTCATTAAGTTTGTTTTATTACATAATGCAAATCACACACTAAGTTCTGCTTTTATAAACTTAGAATATAGAAGTTTGTATGTTGTGCAAACAAGTCTGGTCTATTAAATAAACTTATCAATAGACATAAAGTTCCTTTCCCAACATTCTATTACCTTCGGGAAACGGTAAATGAACTGGGAACTTGACTCTCTTTTGTAAAGTCTCCACAAACTGATATGAAAAGTTAAAATGATATTTTCCTCTTTGGAAAGAAAGCTAGAGTATTTCAAATCATTACATTTTATAAGAGACAAGTTAAATTGTAGGAAATCAATACACCAAGTGCCCAAAAAGTGCCCATCCCCTTAATTTTGGAACAAATAGAAATAAATGAGCTTCGGGGTATCTTTAGAGATGCATTTTGGTTTAACCGACCATTTCACCCCTTACCCCGAAATAGGGGGTAGAGAGGGTAATTCAAAAATATTAATCTTGAATTTAGAAACTTTAAAAATGCATTTTAAATATATAATTGAGTGTCTGATTATGACGGACAATAAATTACCAAAACAACTAGTTAGGCAGGAAATTAAAAGAAACATTTTATGGGCAAAGTTTTGTTTTGAATTTGGGGGTAAGAAGAAATGTGAGTTAGATTTTTATAAGATACTTAAAGAAGGACAAGGAAATAAAATATTAAATGAATAGTTGGCAAAATTGAGAGAAGAGACGATGAATTCGTAAAGTAACGAAATTCCACTTGTTTCACGTAATCCATTAGGATTTATTATGAGTATGCAAATTCTTAAATAATTAAATCTAAGAGGAAACTACTGGAACATTGTATAGAGGAAGCTTAATGTAATGAATGATAAATATTTAGTGAACATTATGAAATTCCTTAAACAATTCAACTATTAACTTAAATACTACAATAATTTAACAAATCTATATAAAAGCGAAATACCACTCACTCACTCATCACGATTTCTCAAAAACTACCGTACGGATTGAAATGAAATTTAGAATGTAGCTTCCTCTAGGGCCATAAGTGTTCACTAAAAAAGGGTTTTAAAAAATTGGAAATTTTAGGGGGGTTTGGGGGGTAAAAATTACTAAATCACGATTTCTCCAAAATTACCGAACACATTGGAATGAAATTTGGTATGTAGCTTCCTCTAGGGCCATAGGCACTCGTTAAGAAAGGGTTTAAAAAAATTCGAATTTTAGGGATGGGGTTAGGGCGGATCAAAGTTATTAAATCACGATTTCTTCAAAACTACCGAACGGATTGGAATGAAATTTGGTATGTAGCTTCCTCTAGGGCCATAGGTGCTCACTAAAAAAAATTATGAAAAATTTCGAAATTTTAGGAGGGTTTTGGGGGGATCAAAGTTACTAAAATCATAATTTCAGATCTTTTATTATTATGAGAATAGTACTTTTATTATTTAAGATCTATATACATAAAAGGCAAATACCACTCACTGACTGAACACTTAAAAAAAATACAATTACGTTAAAAAGACTGAAAATACCAACCATCACGGGCAACGCCGTACGGGTCAGCTAGTAAATAAATATAAGTGACAATGCAATGTGAAAGAAATTGAAACAACGGAAAGTATTTTCATGAACTACAAAAATATATTTTTATATTCATTGCCATAGCAACAACTGCGTAAAATAACAGACAACACGGCGGACAACCAGCTTAGAAACATAGTGTTACGTTAGGCCTAGTTAGCTTATTTGACTTGTCTTAACGGCAATATATACACATAATTTTTATTTCTGCACATCTACGGCACAGTACCTTTTAGACTAGGCGAAGTAGTAAAAAATAAATACATTTTTGCCACAGCTCCGATTTGGATGCAGTTTTCTGCATCGTGTTCAGAAAAATACCAGGAACAAGTCTACATATGAACAGTTTCGGAAGAAAACGGAAAAAAGCAACAAGGGTGAATAAAGTGCATAATTTTTTTGAAACCTCTAAAAATGGATGAAAATCCGCAAAAATCTGTACTCAGCGATTTTTTGGGGAGCTGATCTCATTTCTGACCATGCGAAATGCAATCACGGAGGAGGGACATTTGTGAAGTTTCTATAGAAACTTTAAAATTTCTACTCTGGAGGGTTTTGGGGGCGCTTGTTTTAGTTCTGACTATGCGAAATGCCTCCGGTGCACCGGAGGGCTCTGGAGGGGTGGGGGGCGATATGCATAATCTTTTATGAAAAGAAGAAGGCATTAAACAATTTACAAAGGAAAGAGAAAGAATAAATTCATAAATTTTGAAAAAATTCTGTTTTTTTTTGTACTAGTAGTAAACATCTGGAATAGTAAATACAAACATACGTAATGTATAAAATAAAAAATTACCATATACATAATCCTTGATTTCCAACGAGCAGTAACATTCCATACTTTCACTTTTTCTCTCTATCTCTCTTTGTCTTTCCTGTGACCCTTCGCAACACTTCAGAGCTGCGCACAGCCCGAAACAGCTGCCATGGAACTGGCCTGATCCTCACTATATGCCTTTAAGTCATCATCTCAAAATATTTCAAATTACGTTTTTACCCCATCAGCCCCGACTCTTAGGAACCCTCAGCGCATCGGGGGCGTTTTTCATAGTCAGAATTTGAAATTAACGCCCCCAGAACCTCCGAGATGAAATTTTCAAGTCTCCAACGAAACTTCACAAATTTAGTGCACCGGGGCATTTCACATGGACAAAAATGAGATCAGTGCCCCCAAAAAAAAACCCCGAGTACCAATTTTCGTGGTTTTTCATCCATTTTTAGAGATTTCAAAAACATAATGCACTTTCAGACGCACTTTACGCACCCGTGATGCATTTCTGCTTTCTCGCGAAACAAGTCATATGTAGACTTTTTCCTGGTATTTTTCTGAACACGATGCAGATAACTGCATCCAAATCGGAGCTGTAGGTAAACATTTATTTTTTCGGGTTGAAATCGTACTAGTTTGCCTGGTCTACTTTCGAATGATGTATAAGCTTCATTCCTCTTCTTTTAAAATAAGTACTAAAGAAAGGTTCTGCAAATTTTAATGTTCACGTATTAATATAATGATTCCAATAATATTTACATACACATGCAATAAGACCAGTACTGAAAATTATTTAATAACTTGTGGAATCTTTTGCGAAGTGTATACTCTACAAATGTGCCTGAAATATAAATATTGTTTTAACTAATTCGGTCTCAGTTACGTTATGCAACCCAGGACTCCTACATTTTTTATTTCCCGATAAAAAAAAATTCGTTGAATTAAAATAATAATTAATGGTTTAGTAATTTATTTAATTGTCACCTTATTATAGCTCCGTCAACAATCCTTTTTCACACTTTCTTTTTTTATAAATTACGACAGGTTTAGACTAAAACGTCATATCCAGGTATACACACGGTTACAGGCTGTGATGGTTAGATATTTCCCAACCAATCAAATATATTTAAGTGTAAATAATGTAGGACCCAAACTCCCTGGTTAATTCCAGTTTTACTGACAAGATAATTCCAAAGTGAACAGATAGCCACCATGGTTTAAATATTTTAAATGGTTCAAGGTAATAAGTTTTAGTACTATTGTCTGCCAATCCTAACGTAACACTTTCACTTAAGATTGGCACCTAACACTTTTACGTTAGGATTGGCAGAAAATAGTACTAAAACTTATTTCATGGATCCTAGCAGATATAATTTGTATAATAGGTTCAAGGTAACATGACATTTAACTTACCCTAACTAAACTCTAAACGTAATTGTATTAAGAATTTTTGGGAATTAGAATTGAATGTCCTTTATTTGAATTACAACACATTGATGATTTTGTTTATTTTGAGTTAATTCGGACAACATAAAAAGGTAGTATTAACGGAAATTAATGATTGTCAACTTAAACGGTCTTTATTTTTTGTAAGCTTAGAAAAGGGCTACTTATTTTGTTACGCTGGTTCGAGATAAAACATTCAAAGATATTATAAAAAATGTAATTACACAAATTACAAAATTTTATTTTTAATATTGTAACTCCTTTTTTAGACGACCAAATGCAAAGCTCAGTTGAATTATAATTTGAATCAAATTGTGTAATTAAAACAATATGGGAAATCTCTATATATATCTGTTTATTCATATTATGAAAGTAAAGTGATTGTTTTTTTTTTTTTATAACATGTTGTACTTAAGAGAAAATTAGTTTTCACTTTTGTAAGGTAATTGCATACTAAAACCTTCCTCTAATAACCTAAAATATATTATTTGTGTCACGTATTTCCTATTTAACAAATACAAAATCATGAAATCTTTTACTTATCACTGGCAAAAGTAAATATAAACTTCAATTATATACAAAGTTTGACAATTTAATGGAATGCAGTTTCTTTGTATTCCAAGACGACTTAAAACTTATTTAGTATTCAATTAAAACTTTCTCTATTTATTCCTCGCGTATCCAAATATGAAAAGAGTCACAATTCATTTCTCGTTTTTAGTTTTACCGTATATCAAAATGCAAGTTCAAAGCAGACGTTTTAATTCTATATTCAGGGAATATGTTATCACTCAATATTTATTTAGAACAATTTATAAAATGTCAAAGTATACCAACTGTTGGTAATTTAAACATTAATCAACTTTTATAAATTATTAGTATTTTACTTTCTCACTGTACTATAGTATAGAGACGTATAGTGATCGGAAATAAATCGAAGTTGAGATTTTTGTGGAAATATCCGTTTTTAGGACGCACTGAGTCAAAAAAAGTTGTTTTTCAAAATGTCTGTCTGTATGTATGTATGTCTGTCTATATGTATACAAAGCTAGAGAGAAAACTATTAGATCGATTTCGAATAAATTTGCACTAAACGTCAATTAGGCCTGTATAAAGTAAAAAACTTTAGCTCAAAGGTTTTGAAAACAACCCAATATTTGGCCGAAAAAAACCCCAAAACATCAGTTATTATTTCTTAATATACCCTACCATATGCAAAACCCGCATCTTTCTAAAATTCTTGTTTAGCTCATAATAATAATAATAACTGATGTTTTGGGGGGTGTTTGGCAAAATGGGTTCGAAATCGATCGAATAATTTTCTCAGCTAATAATAATAATATTTATTAGTTACTCTACTACTTTAATGTATACCCTCTCATACATTAATACAATTATTATGAAGTCACCGAGAATCTGTTTAATAATTTAAATATGTTTGTGAGAAAGTATGTGCCAGTTTCTAGTACCGTTTATTTTTATTTTTTATTGATAATTAAATAATTACAATATACTGTGAGTATGCCTATGAATATATTTTATGGTTAGTTCTCTAAACCCCTTACAGTGTCTACATATTAAAAAAGTCTTATATACAACATCCACATAGCGAATGCAAGTATAATAGTCTACATTATATAAAATTTTAATCAAACTCCTAACTACAATATAAAATTATATGAATGAAATCTCTGCAATATTAAATTAGTTAAATGAAATGTCTGCAAT
>JAGFPH010007900.1:18326-44711 GCA_018207615.1 Philaenus spumarius | reverse complement strand
AATGAAATCTCTGCAATATTAAATTAGTTAAATGAAATGTCTGCAATATTAAATTAGTTAAATGAAATGTCTGCAATATGAAAGTAGGTGAATTAAATGTCCACAGAATTAAAGTGGGTGAAATAAGTGAATGCAGTATTAAAGTAGTGAATAAAGGTATTGCATAGTCTATATAATATTATGTTAGACAATCTCTTACCAGCAGTATTAAAACAGGTGAATGAAATGTATGCACTATTAAAGTAGATGAATGAAATATCAATAACATTAAAACATTCACTGCTACGTAAATTTTGTATTTCCTATGCTAGGAGCTGACCTTTTATTTTTTTATATTTATACCCTAAATTAGTAGAAACTATTTTTGATTTATGAACCTTTCTACGTAATAATCACTAATATTTTAAAGCGGACGCACATGTGCGTCCATAGCCCATAGGCATAAAATTGGCGTTCGAAGCACGAAGTTTTCTGTGTATTGAAAATTCTCAAAATACGGGAGGTGGCGTGCGAAGCACGCAATGCATTGTGTATTGAAAGTACTCCCAACAGAGGGTGGCGTGCGAAGCATGCGATGCATTGTCTATTGAATATATTCCAAATACTGGTGTTGGCGTGCGAAGCACGCAATGCTCTCTGTATTGAACACCCTCCTAATACGGGAGGGTTGGCGTGCGAAGCACGCAATGCATTGTGTGCTGAAAATACTCCCAATATGCTGGTTGCCGTGAGAAGCACGCAATGCATTGTGAATTGAAAATACTTACAATAAGGGGGTTGACGTACAAAGCACGCAATGCATTGTGTATTAAAAATACTCTCAATAGGAGGTTGGCGTCCGAAGAACGCAATGTATTGTGTATTGAAAATACTCCCAAGACAATTGAAATACTCCCAATATAGTGGGTTGGCGTGGGAAGCACGCAATGCATTGTGTATTGAAAATACTCCCAATAGGGGGTTGGCATGCGAAGCACGCGAAGCATTGTCTAATGAATATAGTCCAAATACTGGTGTTGGCGTGCGAAGCACGCAATGCTCTGAGTATTGAAAACTCTTCTAATACGGGAGGGTTGGCGAGCGAAGCACGCAATGCATTTTGTATTGAAAATACTCCAAATAGGGGGTTGGCGTGTGAAGCACGCAATGCACTGTGTATTGAAAATACTCCCAATACGGGGGTTGCAGTGCGAAGCACGCAATGCATTGTCTATTGAATATATTCTAAATACTGGTGTTGGCGTGCGAAGCACGCAATGCTCTGTGTATTGAAAATACTCCCAATAGGGGGTTGGAGTGTGAAGCACGCAATTATGTGTGTATTGAAAACTCTTCTAATACGGGTGGTTGGCGTGCGAAGCACGTAATGCACTGTGTATTGGAAATACTCACAATACGGGTGTTTATGTGCGAAGTATACGCAATTCACTGTGTATTGAAAATACTCCTAATATGGGGGTTGGCGTGTGAAGCACGCAATTATGTGTGCATTGAAAACTCTTCTAATACGGGTGGTTGGCGTGCGAAGCAGGCAATGCACTGTGTATTGGAAATACTCACAATACGGGTGTTTGAGTGCGAAGTACGCAATTCACTGTGTATTGAAAATACTTCCAATATGGGGGTTGGCGTGCAATGCACTATGCGTCGGCCGCTTCTAATAGGATTCAGTGTCAAGCTCACATGTGCGTCCTTAGCAGTGAACGTCTGTACGTGTTAAGGGTCGGCTCTAGTAAAACAGAAAGCTACCTGCGACTCCCTATAGCGGCGGTAGGTTACGCGGACATTGCTCAGCCTAAATCCATTTAAAACAATTGTTCAAATAGCGTTTTAAAAAAATACCAAAATCTTGGGGACGAAATTCTTCAGGCGAATGGCTTGGTAATTTTTCGCTATAATTAATAGTGACAACATAAAAAAATATTAAAAATTAATGTTTTAAATTGTTAATAAATATTAAACAAATTATTTTTCTTAGTTTTTAAAAAACCATTTGCATGCATATTGACCATAGCTTTAAAATGACACAACGTTTATAATTTTCCGATCAAAAATAAAGGAAGAATTTGGATTTTAATTTAACATTGGTCTTATGGAGTGTCAGCCAACATGACCGATAGCTAGAACCGGCCGTTAAGGGAAACGAAAAACAAAATCATATGGTTCAAAATGATAATTATTGACACCATTAAAGTAAGTACAATACTACGGTATAAAAAATTACTACTGTTCAAAATTACAGTTTATATTGTTTACATTATATAGGAAAAAAACCTCTTACAGACTACGAGAAAGATATAGCAGCGTACATCAATTGTAGAAATTAAACTAACAAGCGTTATTGAAGAAGATCAATAAAAGAGCAACGTAGCGTACTACATCAAATGTTTAAATAAACCTATGACTACAGTATTAACGCATATGATTGAAATGTCTGCGGTGTTAAATTAGGTGATATACGTATTTACAAGCAAATCATTAGAAAACAATAAAATCCTCGTTAGAACACAATCCATTGTTTCACGTGCGTTAGATAAATGTAATCTCAGCACAGGCAGACACACACAACAATCAATCTTACTGGTTAAACGTCTTGCTTGGATCATTTATTACCTCGGTCCTACAGTTCGCGTGTGTTTCACTTCTTTTCCACTCCTCGGAGAGCCTCTGCATGTATCAATACACGACATGAGTGCTTCAACAACTTTCTCCCATATACCTTACTTTTGCCGCATTGCATTAGGTTTATATTTACTGTATAATATTAAAGTAATAATTTATTGGTGTAGAGCATAAACGAAAGTCAATATTTGTAAATTTAGTCAGAAAAAAATTTTAGGTTAGGCCTAGACTGAAGAACCAACACATATTTCTTGAATGTATTTACATTCATTACCATAGCAATCAATTGAATACAATATCAGATAAAACGGTTGTTTGGTCTAATACTTCCATTAACAGCTGATTTCAAACTTTGAAGTAATTATTTGTATTCCTAACTTTTAGGTTAGGTTTTTATTAAAGTGTAGACCTCAGCCTTGCTGGTTCTATTAACCTTTATTATAACTACTGTTATAAAATATACGAAATAGTTTGATTTGTACATTTGACATTATTTACCATCTTAGCTGTGGGGTTCAATCCTACACCTTTATTATAAAGAAAAAATAACATGATTATGTGTATAGAGGGTTCCAACGGGGATGGTGTGCGGATCACGCAGTGTTTACCCCTACTCACTGATAAAGTTTGGCAACGGGATTGGCGTTATACGTGTTTAGATTCGCTGATTACAAAAATCGCGGTCCCAAACCCTCAAACAAAACAAACTCCCCTTTAATGGTTTTTTTTTTGCAAATATTTAATAAAAAATCTTAAATAACTTAATAAAATGCTGATATTTTAATAATATTTTGTATTTTTAGTGAGATAATATTAAATTAATTAAATGAATTCTTAGGGTCAATATTAAGAACCATAAACCACTCCCTAAGTAGGAAAAGGGGAAAAATGAACTGAATGAATGACTGACTGAATGATTGACCTAATGAATTACCAACTGAATGACTGAATAAATGACTGACTGACTTACTGACTAAATTAATGACTGATATAGAATCAACGTAGAGAAAAAATTACTTAAGATACAAATACGAAAATGCGAAGGAATATTCTTATGGGTGACACTAAGGCAAGTTTTTGATACATTTTTATTTTAAACCTTACAAATAGTGAAAATTCTGGGGTTCACTCGAAGCCATATAACAGATAAAACAGCTGTTCTGACAAAAGCTTAACTTGTTTGTTTACATTCGTTGCCGTAGCAAAAAACTAAGCAAATTTCGGATCAGTTTATTATTCTTCACACCCAACAGCTTGTTTTAGGTTAGATTAACATACTACAATACAAAAGAAAATCATCAAATAACGGTTATTGTATTATAATTCAATCCAAACATCTGTTGTTACATTTTGTAAATAAAACAGCTGATTTTGATCAAATACTTAACATAATTTTAGGTTATGGCAACAATGAACCAAAACAAGTTTATTTACAATCAATTTGACAAATTTAGATCCAGGTATTATTTTCAACTCCAATTTTTACTATCTCCACCCTATACGTAGTATATGGAGAAACTATTGTTTTCGTCCAAATTTTCTAATTTTAATTTTTAGTGGAATTATCTGTTTTGGTGCTCCTTGTATCCCCAAAAAGTGTTTAGTGGAATTATCTGTGTTGGTGCTCCCTGAACCCAAAAAAGTGTTTTTTTGGTGATGTCTGTCCATGTGTCTGTGTGTCTGTAAGGATGTGTACAGAGTTGGAGACCATACCAACCGTCCGATTTTGATGAAATTTGGTATGTAGGTGTAGTTCTGGAATATCTCCAGGGTCTTTTTTTATGTTTTTAAATTTTTGATTTTTAAGGGGTTTTACCCCCCCCCCCCCAAAATTGTCAAAAAACCAGAAAAATCAAAATTTCTCAAAAACGGCTCTAACGATTTTGATAAAATTTGGCTTATTTGTAGCCCTTAATGTACTCTACTATATGCAAAAAATCGCATCTTTCTAAAAATTCTCGTTTAGATAATAATAATAATAATAATAATAATAATAATACTAATTCATTTTTGGGGGTTTTTAGCCAAAACGAGGGTTGTTTTTCAAAATTTGTCTAAACCTTATTTCGTGCATCTATACAGGCCTAATTGACATGTTTGGTGCAAATTTGTTCGAAATCGATTGAATAGTTTAAATAATAATAATAATAATATAATATGGATATGTGTTGCATGCATCTAGTATTTTCCATGATAACATTTTCCTACTTTTGCTATTCTAAATAACCACCTTCTATGCTATTCTTGAGAAGGTATAAAGTTTCAACTGGAAGAAAGTATGTGGCAGTTTTCTGGTACCGCTTATTAGGTTATGTTTATTAGGTTAAGTTTTTGTTTATGAGTGGGCTTAAGAATGCTAGGTTTTTTTTAAACTTTTGTCGTAACCTGAAAACTGTAATGCTTAGTGATATAACATACATTATCTGTTTGCCCTTATTCTCTAACTCAAATATCCATCCTCAATACATTCTAATTATTATACTTATGGTTTAAATAAACTTCATTGACAAAATTTTTACGGCAGATTGAAAATATTAAATCCGGATAATTTTGTAATAAATGTAAAACAAAATAAGATAATTCTACTTTATCCGAACCCGATTGGCCAGGAAGCAGGCACAGGGTCAGATCAATTTGCATTATAAATGGAGTTGAAAGTTTGAAGGGACAAGTTAGTACTTCACAGGGCGTGGAGAGATCAATGATCGTCCAGAGATGCGCGATGAAGGAGATATATTCAACCAGAACACAATCAAACCTCTTTCAAGAGCTGCTTCAAAAGCTCATTACGATATTTCACTTTTTTTCCGACGAATATACTTTTTTCTACGCAAAAGAAAAGATTTGATTTACCTTTAGAAAATTGGGTGGAAAATATAATTATGTGCGTCAACTGTAAGAAATGTACCCAACAATAACGATTCTCTAACAGAAAATGTTTTATGTACTAGTATTATTTATACAATCTACGTAGTCAAGTTGAAATTACCTTGTATAGTTCCGTCTTGTGAATTCTTTTTTTCCGGATTGCCTTAGGATGCGTTTCGGAAACGGAATTCCATCATCAGCACATCACTCGTTACAGGTCGTCTAAACATAAAACAAACACAATCAACATAACAGAAAACATAATATATCACCTTTCCATACCATTTGATGACCAAGATTTCTTGCAAGAGTTAAACTTATAACGCGAGCAAACGGTTGTAAAGGTCAAATGATTGACAAATCGTGGAACAAAAAAAAATTTATAAATTCTGGAGTACAAAAACAAAATAATGAATACAATCTTATGTAATTCACAACGCACCAGCAATAATGTATTACAATAAACGGTACCAGATAACTGCCTCATACTTTCTCCCAGTTGAAACTTTATGCCCAAGAGTAGCATAGGAGGTGGTTATTTAGAATTGCAAAAGTAGGACATACCATTAAAAATATGCGATGCATGTAACACAAATCCATATTATATTATAATATTACTAGCTGACCCGTGCGAAGCATTCGCATTCCAACTTGCTTAAATCCCACTTAATTAAAGTACACATCATATAGCTGGATAGCTGGGTATTGTTATCATCAGTGTTACCAACGCCAGGAAAATATCCCTACAACTTACTTGATCTTACATCACTGCTACTTTCGGATTCTCTATTATTTTTTATATTTTATATTTTTTCGTATACTTGTATTTTGTACATTTTTCCGGTGTAGCGGTTAAGGAAAGCTTTAAAATGATGCCTCATTCATGTCATTTGATGATGTATTAAGGAAGTTATGGCGTACCGACAAAAAAAATGGCCTTGAGAAATAATATATGTGATTATTATTAAAACTATTCGATCGATTGCGAACAAATTTGCACCAAACATGGCAATTAGGCCTATATAGATGCACGAGAAAGCTTTTGAAAATTTTTGAAAAACAACCCCCTTTTTGGCCAAAACAAAAATCTGTTATTATTATGACCTAAACGAGAATTTTTAGAAATATGCAGTTTTTTCCATATGGCAGAGTACATTAAGGGCTACAAATAATCCAAATTTTATCAAAATCGTTAGAGCTGTTTTTGAGAAATTTCGATTTTTCTCGTTTTTTTGCCATTTTGGGGGGTAAAACCCATAAAAAATTTGAAAAAATGAAAATCAGGCATGTAGATATTTCAGAACTACACCTGCATACCAAATTTCATCAAAATCTGACCGTTGGTATGGTCTCTAGCTCTGTACACATCCTATCAGACAAACGGACCGACATCACCAAAATAAAAACACCTTTTTGGTTTCAGGGAGCACCAAAACAAATAATTCCACTTAAAATATGTTTGGGTTTAGGGAGCACCAACACAGATAATTCCACAAAACAAATTTGGGGCTTCGGGGAGCACCAAAATAGATAATTCCACTAAAAATTCAAATTCAAAAATTTGGACGAAAACAGTACTTTCTCCGTATACTACGTATGGCGTACCATTCCATCATCTCCAACGAATGGTCAGGTATGTAAGTTCCAGAGTGATTCGTAATGCCCGGAGATGGTTCAGGGTGTGGTCATGTGATTCAGAATAAACAAAAAACTTTCTACGATCATTATGTCCAGGAACGCCAACCATCCACCATTTTGTTTTTTACTAACTAATTTGTCTCTCGGACGGCCCGACCGATTAAGTTGAAATTGTAGGCCTACACGTTACTCGGCAATTTAGAGACATAGAAAGGAAAACAATAATCAACTTAATCAAACAATACCTTTCTAAATGGCGGAAATTTAAACATTTTATATGAGAATAACGCAAAAACAGTAATTTTTTTTAAACGTATAAAGTAAACTTTAATGGCCAGTTTGGTTTCCAGTCAAATTAGACCAGTCAATAGAGCGAACTAAAAGGCTAATTTTGTTATTGAATTTAACAGCAAGCGACATCCACAGTGACTTTGGGGTAGTACCTATGTATGTAAAATACAAAACTATCATGCAATGAGCATTTTCGCATTGTTTATAAACAAAAATAACAATAAATTAGGACTTTTTAGGTTTTTCGTTGATATTATACAACTTTATCAATGAATCACGATACTTCCAATGGAACATTTGTAGAGAATAAGAAAAAACTATAAAATGTGTTTTTATAGACTCCAATCGGACCATTTTCAACCAAAAAAAGTAGAAAAAACGCCCTAAAATTAAAAAATTCAAAAATTCATATCTTTGTTGATTAAAAATATTAAGGACTGATCTTTCGGAAAATTACTTTTTATTAAAAGTAATTCAAACAGATGGAAGATGAAATTTGTCGCATAAAAATGCTTCCGAACATAACGCGAAACGCGTAAATTTGCGACCGACCACGACAGAGGCAGTGGTAGTGGGTAAACCACTGATTTACAAATTTACGCGTTTCGCGCTATGTTCGGAAGCATTATTATCATACTTTATCGACAGAATTAAAAAAATCCATGATATACGAATTGTAGATTTTAATGTCTACTTTTAGAATCCGTTTGGTAAATTTAAATGTGGCCACTCAGGTTAATAGGGCTCATTATGCAAAAATTATATATTTTGTTTATACTGTAATTATTGTGGGAAAACTATTTATGTTTCATCTTCCGCCTCTTTAAAGTACAGTACTTATAATAATCAAACATTTTCCGAAAGATCTGTCCTTAATATTTTAAATTAAGAGGGGACCGGAGTCAGCCCAACCGCTCACGGCTCTGATCTCCAGTTTAACATGGGGCGGGGATAGTTTATATTTTTCTCACCGAGAACCAGCACGTTCAGTAAAAAATCGTAACAGACAAATAATTTGTTACTATCCTACGTATCAGCCTAAAAAAATTGTTTATGGAAAGCTTTGTTTTATATTTTTATTTAAGGAAATTCAATATCCATTTCTCCATAAGACTTCAACGTTTTTCTAGCAAAACTAATTCTGTTGTAAAAATTGTATTTTAAAATAAGTATGTTTTAAATTTAAACCTACATCAACTTAAGTATTGTGACAGCTGATCTTTTAGATACCTATTAGCTGAATTTATCAGCTGATCTTGCAAACAGAATATGAAATAAATTTTTAACAAACTGTCGCAGCTGATCTTTTAGATACCTATTAGCTGAATTTAGCACCTACAGCTGATGTATGATTCAAGAAATAGCCACTTATTTTTAGTTGTTGCTATGTCCATTTATTGTTATACTTGTTATTATCATATCTAACCACCATTTAAATTTAGTTTTTTAGATACTTCATGAATAAAAAATGTAAAAGTGGATAGTGTAGTGCGTTCTACCTAATTTTATTGTGAACACAATTTTCCCAAAACTGCAACTTTGAATGCTAATAACTCTACAACGAAGGCATCTATCAAAAAACGGTTTGCGCCATTGTTTTTCTTTTGAAATTTCACATTGAGGTGATGTGTCATATGACCATCATCTCATTTAAAATAATAAAGTTAAATCCAATATGGCGGAACCAAGATGGCGGACAAAAATTTCAAAACCACCAAAAAGTAGGATTTTTAAAACTGTACAGGTTAGCATAAGTTTCTACCGCCAAGAACGTCCCAGTTGCGCAATATAAAGCCGTTTCCATACTTAAAAATCACCCTGTATAAGGGTTATTTACAAACAATTTTGTCGTGTTTCATAATTTTAACATTATTATTTTTGTTATGTTCTTGTAAATTTTGTTGTTATCTTTCGCTTTAAATTCCCGTTCAAAGCAATGTTTTGACTATCAGTTATTTGTATAAACGAAACACGTGGTGTCTAAAGAGTATACTGTACAAGAGTTGTGTGATGAGTTTATATTTGTATAACCTTTTTTATTCCCACACGAGGGAGCTTGTAAGCGGGAAATGCGAGGGGGAAGGCTCACTTTCTCTCTCTCTCTCTCTCTCGCCTTCCCTTACATGTACCAAACTAATAGTTTAACGACTTATATTCTCATTATTTACTATTTTTTACTACATTACTATAATTTTATACTATTTTACTATTTATACTAGCATTTTTACTACTTAAAATAAAATTTCAAAACCTACATACAGTGTGTCCCAAAAAAACGTAGCTGGCTGTACAGGATCGGATTGTATTCATTGAAATAAATAAAAAATGTTCAGTAACGTTTTTTTGAATTCGGCTTAGTTTAGTCACAATCTGCCATTTTGTTTTTTTTTTTACAAAAACTCACTGCCACTCTAGAAATATATAATATATCGAGTTCAAATTTGGAATAAGTATTTTATATGTTACGATTAACAAGTGTACCAAACACAAAGAATTTATTTTTATAATTTTCAAAATGGCGGCCGTTACAAATTTTTAACGTGGAATATCTTGAAAACCGTTAACTTTACAAAAAATGTACAAGAGACAAAATATTTTACTTTTTTAACGACAGAGAAAATGCTTTTTTGTCGTTTCAGAAGGTAGGATAACCGAGTTATCGGCAAAAAACTAAAAACATAATTTCTTGGTAATTGTCTACAACAACCAAAATTAGCATGAAATCATCATTGTTTTTTATATTTAACAATTTTTGTAAATAAGATAAAATCCTTTGCTCTGAATTGCATTTAAAATTCATTGTGGCATTTAACCATTTCAAAATGGCGACTGATAATACGCTTTAATTATGCTAATTAATACCATTTTAGTGATTACTACAGTGACGAATATCAGCTTACATTCTCATATTCTATGTACAATTTATTATGTTTTTACCAATGTTTTGATATTTTTGGTAAATAACTGTATTTTGTTATCATTTGTTAACTTCTCGGGTTTTCTTTATGGTAATTATTACTTTATGCGTTTTTACTTGTTTTCTTAGTATTTGTTTTAACATTTAAAAAATAAAATATATATAAAAATAAAAATATATTAAAAAATTCTTTACGTTTCATTAATTTTACTTTTGTTAATTTACTATTGTCATGTATTATATACTTTTGTACTTTTATAATCGATGTGTACATCTAGTTTTAGTCATTTATCTTTACATTAGTAAATAAAAAAATCATTTATTTATTTTAACATTTAAATAACTTTTTTATTATTTTTTTACCTTTTATATTTTGATCTGTTTAATATAAAATGTATTTAAAATATATCAACGAATAAAGATTTATTATAAATATAAATTGCTAATAAATATGGGAAAGTTGGTCATGAAGAGCAACGTTGTAGTTGATGTGCCAGGAAGGTGGTTACAGCCAAACTTGAGTCTTGGGTCTATTGTGTCTGCTCAAAGTTGGGGACACGGCCAGCGCGCGGTGATGCGGCCCAGTGAGTGAGTCACACTGCTAATCCCATTATACAAACAGAAGACAGCCTGCTTATTTTATTGAACTTGTGCTAGGAGACTAAGTGTTTTAATATTGTTTAAATTCTTCACAGTGCTCACTGAACACCAATTAATAGTTAGATTAATTTAATTTTTAATGTGTTCGAAGATGTTATAATTATACGTTACAAAAATTAATTATAAATCTTATTAGTTTAAAAGTGACCTTAATAATAATGTATAAATAATAAAAAAATTGGGATTTTTTAGTTCATTGCCATGAGGTTAGTTGACATTGGCAATCTACGATGAACAAACCATTTTTATTTGAATAGTATTTAAAATTGCAGTCGTATCAGATGATTTCCCAAGGACGTGAACACGTGAATATTTCTGTCTAAGAATGTGCTTCATCTGTAAGAATATTGACAGACTGGACACTCATGGATTTGTGAATAAAGGCTAGCAGTCAAAACAAAGCCTGAAGGGCTCGATCGGCGGCATTGCATACAGTGCAAATAGTCGGATTCTGAGAATATAACATGTTACCGGAAAGGACACATCCGTCTGAGGCAAGGAAATATATTTGACTACTGAAGAACTAACACTTTTTGTCAAACACATAAGAAGCTTATATAAGCCTATATATATTTTTTTTTCAAAATATTTCTACAGTTTATTATATTCAGTTAAATTTATCTAATTAAATATGGAAAGAATAGTACAATAAATTATATGCGATAACAAGCTTGTTTAATATGACAGAAATAAATGTAATTAATTATTAATAATATAGTAATAAATTAAGCATAACCTGTATACAAGAATGTACTGGTGCCGCAACGCCATTCCGGTACTGCTTTTTATTATTGTTTTATTTTACGTTTTGTTTCAATAAACTTCCCTCAATCAAACTTATTCAACACTCGGTTCAAAACTTTATGTTCGCCAATCGCCCCCGTCAGTGCCTTACGATTATGCGAGCCAACTACAATAAAGTCTCCCACATTGTCCCTCAGCTCGAAATCAAAATAGCACAACAAGGACTTAGGAGCACCAGGCACTCTTTTGCCAGCCTCGCGGCACGTCTTTGAAACTAGAAAAGTTCTACAAGAATTGTATTCTGTCTGAACTTATTGACCCCAGAGTATGTAGGTCGATGCCCATTAGAAACCCGACGTACATACTCAATGCAAAGAATAAAGTTGCTAATAAAACATCCAAGATCGTTGATAATGGAGAAATTAGAGAAGTAGAAGAACTGTCCGAAGCTGAAATTTGAATTATTATTTCTTCAATTGTCTTATTATTATTAAAATTTTAGTCTTATTGTAGTATTATTATTATTGAAATGTAGTATCATTGCATTAGTCTAGTTATTATTTACTTGTAGTCTAATTGTTGTATTATTGTAGTCTTATTTTTTTTTTATTGTAGTCTTATTATTACTTCAATTTTATAATTTTATTCAAATTTATTGCTTGGAAAAACTATTCATGTTGGCAATAAGCATAAAGGGTGCCTATTTACTTTTTGATTTTTTAAATAATTGAAGAACACTACTTTGGTGTGTTCAATAAAACATAATTATTTTACACATAAAGAATTGTTTATTGTAAACCGATGTTTAAGATGATTTAGGTCTTATTATTACTTTATCGTATTCAAATTAATTACTAGAAAGTTGTGCGTGAAAGTTATTAAAATCCCAATATTGTATGTTGTATGAAAAAGAACAACTTTTGAATTGGTTTTTTTTCTTCATGCAAATGATATATTTTTTGATTGTGGGACCAGTTATCATAGTTTGCAGTGAGTAGTTTTTGTGTCATGTAGGCGTGACAAGTCAAGTGGTTTTGTGTGACAGCTTTATCCAAATCCCTTCCAATTTTACATGTTCCGTTTGTTTGGAACCTTTGACAGTAATGGATGGATTTGACGTGTTTAAATTATACCCCATCCAAAGTCAGCACGCCTTACAATTTCAAAGAAACACAAAATAAATATAATACATCTTAAATATAATAATATGAAACATGATTAGGAAACAAATATAATATATTATATTTGTTTATATTATAAGTAATATATTATATTACTTCTGATATTAGATTTGTAATATCCTAAGGGTTTTTGGAATTTTAGTCACCAGAAAAATGACAAATAATATGACTTTGGTATACACAAACTTTGAAAGCAGTAGGTATTGAAGAAATATTGCTAAAACATTGCTATTACAATATTTGAATTTATATTTGTAAAATATACTTTACTGAAGTAAATAAGACTTATTGGTATGGCAAAATGTTTTTTATCTTTAGGCTACACTATTCGTGTTTGAAACAGGCAACATCGGTAAAAATAATCTATTTAAAATTTTTACAGTTTCAAACACTTTGTGACAGTAAATATTATAATCTATTAAGTCACAAGCAAACCATATTGCAATATAAAAAAAACAAGATGGAAAACTTTTTAAAATCATCAGTAATGAATTGAAAAAACAATGAATTTCTGTTTATAAATATAATATTTACAAGTAATGAAGATTTTTACATTAGAGAACTCAAGATTTCAATATTTACTTATGAGTGGTAGGCTACTAATAATGTCAACGCGATTCTTATACTTACGGGTGGATCTACATTTTGTAAGCATTATCGCCCTCATCATTTTCTATTACGGCTAAAGGCCAGACAGTCTAGCTTGTGATTGTGAATGCGTATAACAGTGTTATTTACTTTATTTTTTCGGCTGTCTCTCGGAATCTCCCCCTCCCTGTTAGTTGGGAGCAGGTAGTTGTAAAACTCAGTTTCTGCAGGCAGCGCTCCAAGTAGTGATATGGACGAACTTGTAGAGCTACCCTATGTTCACTTTGGAAACTAAAAGGTGGTTTTACGGTTGAGTCCTGTCCCCTCTTAACAAAGATATGAATTTTTGACAAATTTAAAATTTTAAGCGTTTTTCCTACTTTTCTCGGTGGAAAATGGTCCGATTGGGGTCTATAAAAAAAAGCATTTTGTAGGCTTTTTAATTCTGTAAAAATGCCCCAATGGAAGTATCGTGATCCATTCATAACGTTTTATAATATTAACAAAAAACCCCTCAATCATATCTGTGGTTTGAGGGTAGGAGGACGGAAGTAAAGCAAACGGTTGTTGGCTCGCTTCCAAGCTGACTAGATATCTGGTCTCCGGCTGGGGATGTTTTGCATAATTTTACTAAAGTATTTATGTATATATATGTACTAAAAAAACAGTGAAAAGATACTAAACAATTGATTTCTTGATTTTAGTATATAAATATTTATATAGTTTGACTAATTCTTATGATCAGGGCTTATTATTGATGGAAAGTTTATTTCATAAGTGTTTTTTTAGTGTTTGTAATTGTAAAGTGTAAATAATAATAGTGTTCCACGCACTAAACGGAGAAAAGACAACTGAAGAAATTGTGAGGTTATGTGAATTTTGACTTGTGTTTTTATTGTTTGATTTTACATTTATTTTACAGTAGTTATACTTTATTTCAGCCGTAGGATTAATTTTTCAAACATTATTTGTTAGTTTATAGAAACTTAAGATGGGTGACAAACTAAATAGCTATGTAGCTATATTTGTTTTTTACAATTTTTCATCATTTGTTACCATTTTGTTTTTTTATTAAAACTTTGAAGTATATACATTTCCTTAAAGCTCGCTATTTTGCCTTTAAATTGATATATAATATGTTATACTTTTAAAAAAGATAAGTACCAGAGATTTTTTTTAAATACTACCAAAACCCCTAGGGTTCAAAGTGTTAAATTCAATAACATGAAAAAATCTCTTATTAGTTGGACTAACTGTTGTAACTAACTGTCTGAAATATCTAACAAATTATAACGATAAAACAGTATCTATTAGTCAAACTTTTTCAATACCAAACAATGCGAAGGCGATGATTAATTTGAAAGACCAATTAATTAAGTTAGTCTTTTGAGTTAGTTAATTAAAAGTTATTAATTAAGTTGGCTGTATTATTGTTACCCTTCGATTTTGAAACTTTTTCCATTGGTTAGGAAATAATTCGACCGAGCAGCTGAAGGCGCTGAATAGCTGCATACGTCTGCGGAATATATAAGTAGAATTTGTTTGCACCTCAGCGTACAGCCTGGGGCTCACGCTCTCTTTCGTTCCGCAAGGATTATTCCCCTCGACCTGGCGGCCTCCGATTACGGACCGCTTCGGTACCCTTCGCGAGTAGTCCGCACCAAAGGTAAAATCCCACACGTTTATTTGAACCGTGTACTTTTGTGTTATTAGCAAATTTCCACAGGAAAAATGAGCTATTGCAGTGCCCCGTAAGGTAAGACCCAAGGTCGGGAGTAGCAAATGAGCACCGATGTGTCATTAAAAATCATATAAGTTATATATCTTTATTATTATAATACGTGAAGCAGTTTTTTTGTAAAACACAACTCCTCCCTTATTTCTGGACCAATTTTAATGTTTGAGGTTTCAAAAAATTCGTCTCATTTCGTAGTTTTGCAATAAGGTTTTAGATGTCAAAAATTCTTATCCTTAATGGCGTGAGCTAATCTCAAAGGTCGGGTTTCCCCCATAAGATTAACATGGAAAATATTTAAAAACCATTTCTATACAAAGCAGCTGTTTATAATAAGAAACAAACTAATACAGCTGATTTCGTGGATGTAAATACCGGTAACGATGATTACAGTATTCAGAAGGTTATAAAAACATGTTAATACAAAACAGCTGTTTATAATAAGAAACTAACTAATACAGCTGTTTTGTGGAAGTAAATATTGATTTTTATAAGGGAGGAAATGAATTATTTATTCAAATTATAAAATTTACGAGCTAATTTGTTTTGAACATTTAACATTATTTACCATCTTAGTTTTGAGGTTATTATTTATAACTTTTTTGTTAGGTTTTTGATTAAGTGTAGATCTGAGCCTTACTGATTCTTTTAACCTTTATTATTACTGTTGTTATAAAATATAAGAAATAATTTGATTTGAACATTTAACATTATTTATCATCTTAGTTTTGAGGTTATTATTAATCCTACACTTTTTTATTATAAATAAAACATAACATATGTTTTTAGAAGGTCGCACCGGGGGTTGGCGTGCGGAGCACGCAGGGGTCTCCCCTAGTATATATTATATGTATACATATGTGTATATATGTGTTCGCACTCTAGCGGCCGCATTTTAAGTCCGATTTGTTTCAAATTTGGTACACATGTTGGTTGTCTACGTCGCTCGGACGAGTTCGTTACCCAAAAAAATCCAACCGGCACGTTGTTCGAACGGAAGTAACTATTTTCTGAGATTTTTTCTACGAGAATGAATTTGTTTTTGAGGTTTTTCTACAAATATAAATGTAGGAAGTTATCCTGCACATTTAGTTTTTTTACGCGATCTTATAGCTAGCTTGGTTCAAAACGTAAAATACCATAGAAGTACCCGGTTCAAAGCCATGTGGTGGATTCTACCGTGGGATTGGCGTGCGAAGCACGCAATGCATTGTGTACTTAAGATAATTCCAATATGGGGGTTGGCGTGCGAAGCATGGAATGCTTTGTGTGTTGAAGATACTCCCAATTCGCGGAATGGCGTGCGAACCATTTGCAGCTATTCAGCACCGTCGTGAATAGACCTATTTCCCAAATTGTTGGTTGAAACCCTAAAACATAGGCCTATAAACTTAATTTTGGAAATTTGCTCAACTCACGTCAGCGGTTCAGCTGCGTGTCGAATTATTTTACGTTTTCAACGATTTTGCGACCAAAAGAAGGTACAAGGTGGTGTAAAAAAACAAAATGTGCGGAATAATCTAATATATTTAATTTTGTATATAAATCCCCTAAAATTCAGGTGTTTTAATATTATGTTATCACTTAAATGGGAGAAACAAATATGTGAACACCACTTGTTATTTGAATCAACAACGAATAAGTGTATTACTTTTAAACAGCTGATCAATTGTAGTTATTTTGTAATAAATAAACATTAATAGGTTATGTTGTTGGTCTTCTATTCATCGAGTACTCTACACAATAGCTGTTCGTTTGACGTTGGAGGTAAGAAGATTTGTAGCAAGCTGTATGAAAGTGTTTGGTTCGGCGACAATGATTCGTGAGAAGATTCGAAGGAAACTTGCATGCGACCCTCCAAACCGTTTAACAATTTATCGCATATACAATAAGTTTGTGGAGACTGGATAAGTTTCCAACAACTATCGAGAAAATGCAGGACGAAAAAGATCAGGAAGGTGTGACTTGAACATTGCTGTTGTACAGCGATCCTTGCTGCAAAGCAATTCGAAATTGAGTGGACGCTGTAGTTTGGAAATAGGAATTAAAAAACAACAGTATGGCGCATGTTGAGACGTGGTCTTGGGTCTTATTGCAACCACGTTGCCCAATCTTTAACATTGGCGCAGAAGCGTAAGCGAGTGGAGTGCTGTCAGGTGCTAGATGAATTGACACCAATCCAGCATGCCATTATTAATTAAATGGAATTCAGCGATAAATACATCTTTCACACAAGTGGACTTGTCAGTCGACACAACACAATTTTCTGGGCCTCTAAAATGCCAGGAGTGTGAAAAAAGTTAATGTTTTTTGGTGAATTGTGACCGCTACTGGAGTAATTCGACTATACTTTTTTGGTACACCAATAGTGACTTCAGACGTATTTTTATCGATGTTGCAGCAGCATGCCATTGATAAACTACCACTTCGAGGCCTTCTTGCAGGGTATTTCCAACGAGATGGAGCACCACTCCATTGTTCATTAACTGTTCGAACCGATCTTAAATCTTACAGGACTATAGTACTGTTGCCCGTCGCAGCAAAATGGCTTGAGCAAGTACTGGTGGCACGAATAACACGGTTCGTGGACGAAGGGAAGCTTCTGTCAAACCATCAGTATAGATTTCGTAGTGGGAGCTCAACTGAGGTAGCGATCCGTAGAGTCAAAGATATTGTCCTGAGCTTGGAACAAAAATACTGAGGCATTCTCGCAATTGATACTGAGGGCGCTATTGATCATGCGCGGTGGCCTGCGAACCTAAATCAGCTTTTGCTGTGGGGCTGCCCACGGAATCTTTATAAGCTGGTGGCTGCATATTGCAGTGATAGAGAGGCCGTGGTGCAGTTCAAATGTGGGAAAATTCGCAGAGAGGTCTCCAGATAATTTCCGCTAGGTTCCATGTTGGGCACTCTTTAATGGACAATCTTGTTCGATGGCGCACTCAGGATTGATCTCCCCGTTAAGTGCGAAATTACTGCCTACGCTGATGATGTGGTGGTGACTATTCCGGCAAGGTAACGGCAGGAGTTGGAGAACAAGGCGACTGATGTGTTGAGGGCTTTCGTCGCGTGTTGCGTTAGCAGTACCGAAGCAAGATGGTCCGTGTCAGTTAAGGGACAAGTTACCAGATGGTGGTTTCTATCCGCGAAGGAGAGATTGGCCCTCAGACATATATATTTAGATAGTGTCACCACCCAGTTCGTAACTGGTCACGGTTTCTTCGCAGATAAACTGATGTCTTTTGCTCTGAGAGAGTCGGGACTCTGTCACTGTGGTCTCCCCCAGGATGCGTTGCATCTGCTGATGTACCGCTAATCGAAGATCTGAGGACGGGGCGGTGGCCTGTTGACCAACCATACCAAACTGTTGGTTGCATGCTAACAAAGCAAGACGTATGGCGAAAGGTGGTGACTCTCATGAAGATGTCTTCAGAGTTCATGACGGAGAAAATCGTCCGTGCTCTGCAGATGGACCTTATATTCCATCAGGCTATATATAATGTTTAGTTCTTAGTTTAAGCATTTAGCTTAGTTTCCTAGGAACCCAATAACTCAAGTTGAGGTACTAATTCTTAGTAGCGACACAAAGCGTTAATTAGAAGTGGAATGACACTATAAAAGACTTATCGTCTTCCACTAGTGTCAGAATTAGCGATAGTCTCAGACGACGTACGAACCTATCTAGACCAAACATTTCCAGGTCGTGATGGACCACTACGCTGGTCTCAAAGTCACCTGCGACATCTTGCGATTTCTGGCTTTGGGGTGTGGTAAAGGAGCGCGTGCATAGCAGAAAAGTTCGTAACGTCAATGAACTAAAGGACCCCGGAACGGGATGTGGTGTCATCCTTTTCTCGTGAACTGTGTGTACTTGCTTTGTGTGTTTCTGTGAAGCGTTGGTTGTGTTTAGAACATAATGGTGGCCATTTTGAGCTTTTTTTATGTGCTGGAAGAACATTTAATACAATGTTTGTTCTTCATACATACATGAAGTAAACAAATTCATTTTGCAATTTATGTGTTAACATAATATTGAAACACCCTGTATATCCTTCTAGTACACAAAATCATCTAACAAATGTACTTTCTTTAAAAAAACGTGCTTCCTGCTGTTGGATTTATTTTGCTAACGATCAGGTCCGAGGAAGTACCAAAATTCTAAAGCTGTTCCGGGAGAAAAATGATTATATTCAGAACAAAAGTCGAAGCACGTATTCTCTAAGAAACAGTAATCAAACGGTACTTTCTAAACCAAAACTTACTTTATGCAGACACTTTTTTACTTTTAACGCTCCACGCCTCTGCAATATGGTTTCATTGCATGTTAGAAAGGATTTATTAACGGGGTTTTTAAGAGATGTCAAAGCATTCCTTTTTTCTGTTGAGGATATTGAATCTTTTATCCAGGTTGTTGAATGACGCATAGTTGGTTCTAATAATTGCTAATGGTTTGTAAACTAAGTACTGAACTTGGCATGAAAACTGTAGTGCTAAAATATAGTTTTTGCATTTAATTAACTAAATAATTGTTGTTCCTTTTTGTAATTTTATAATATCAATATACTGTAGTTTAATTTTGTTAGGGTGGTTGAACGGCGACACAACTCTCTTTTTTTTATTTTCTTTTTTCATATCCAATAAAATGTTGGAAGTCTCAAACAGGCAATGCCTAGGAGACTATATTATTTATTATCACTAGATTTAGGTTTAAATTTGTTATTTTTTAGTAGATATAAGAAAGAATTGTGTTTATTTTGTAAAAATTTGTATAGATGTTTGGTGGTAAATAAATAAATCATCATCATAAAAAAATATATACATATATACAAATAAAGTTTTCATGACACCCAAAAACGTCTTCTAGGTACTATGATCAGTGCTCATTTACTATTTCCGACCTTAGGTTTCACCATAAGAATCACTGCATTAGCTCTTCTTTCATACGGAAATTCACTAAAAATAAATTTTATACAAATTTACATATTTTTGAGTTATTTTAATTTAAAAAGTTTAAATGGTGGACATTTTAAAAGGATTGTTGTGGAACAGTTGATTATTCCTTTGTCTCTACATTGACGAGTAACGTGCACAATTTCATCCAAATCGGTTAAGCCTTTCTAGAAGTATACATTATTTAGATAACAAAACGAAATGGCGTTCAGCTGGTAAACGAAATGGTCCTGATATAAAAATACAGTAACAATAATAACAAGGCTCGATGTATCATTAGTTGTTGGCTTAATATTTATCGCTACTCCAATGACGGAAGGAGATTATGAGGACAGTGGAAGGAGGATCAATTCACACAATGCTTTTCCCTTTTTCTTCTCTGTTCATCGGCATTAGATTACACGTAGGATGGGTTATCGGAATCGTTATTGCGTGTTGAAACTACCCTTCTTCTTCAAACAACCCTGCAAAGGCTCTAAAACTGCGTGTTTTGTAAACGTTTAAGTTTCTTGCCGCCCAACATTGACATACATTTTCACAATTACAATTGTACACATTTAATTTGCCACTAATTTCAGTAATCAGTTTTTGTATTTTACTTTATGCGGTGAAATATTTGTATGGTTAAAGATTTATTAGCTCGAATTTCATTGGAAATAATCTGTATAGACTCAAATTGAAATTGATTTCCTATATAAACAACGAACGTCGTATTCAACATGGTGGAAAGAATGTTGAAAATATATTGAACTATAACTATTTCAGTTGAATTTAGGAGCATTTACGATTTAACTGACTGTTGTAAACCAAAGATAAGATTCATAAGAACAAAATTGCAGGGGGTTAAGGACTTTCGACGTAACTGAAGAGGTAAGTATAGGATATTTGATTGGTTTTCTTGATACACATTTTATTAAATACTGTTAAAAAGAACTGACGCTGTACAATGGGACTTATTACTTTGAAATCTTGCGAAAATTCTTGTGTGTCTGTCCGTCTATCTACAAGATATATGCACTCACAGAAGTCGAAGAAAACTTCTGGTGGTACCAAAATCTTCGTAATTTTATTGCGGAGAACTGAAAAGCTTTTGAGCTTCCTAGTGTGAGTCGTAGCAGGTCGGGGTCGCGATTTTGGGTCAAAATTTTGAAAATATTGGGTCAAGATTTTGAAAATACAGTGTGGGGTATCATTTTTGGATACGAGAAACCCGATTTTGACAGTTAAAGAGTCTTAGCTCAACGGGGTCACGTTTGTGGGGTCAACATTTTAAAATACAGTGTGGGATATCGTTTTATATGTTTTTGGATACGGGAAACCCGATTTTGACAGTTAAAGAGTCTTAGCTCGACGGGGTCAGGTTTTTGGGGTCAACATTTTTAAAATACAGTGTGGGATATGTGGGATATCGTTTTTTATGTTTTTGGATACGGGAAACCCGATTTTGACAGTTGACCCGTTATAGGGCAGTGGTATAATAGTTTACCACCTCAGGAAAAAATCTAGCTGCCATGGTTTTGAGTTTTAACTGCTGAGAGTTGAATATTACAATACTCCTTGTACTGTATCACTATCTAGTTGAATTTTATTGAACTGCATGTACAAATTATCCAGAAAATCGAATCAACTGTTACAAGTGGTAAATTATTATTCCATCGCCCATTGAGATACAAGGAAAGTGATGTACGACTGATTGCTGAAATTAAAACTGATTATTTTATAAACTAAAAGTAAGAAATTGTTGTGTATTATCCTACCATATGATGGAAAATGTGTTGTTGTATATACAGGCCAGTAAAACATTGAAAATACTTAGTTTATAGGAATGTAATGACATGACTTTACCATGACCTAAAAAAAGTGATTTTTCCTAAAAAAAACACTACTGGCTGATAATTCTTATAAAATTAGCCAAATTTAGAAAGTCTTGCTTTAATCGAAAGGTATTGTCTAAACCAGAGTTTGAGGAATTTCTTAATGGTAGGGATTGGTCAACTCTTTGTAGATTTGTGCAAAATGCATGGCGGTACAGATGGAGTCTTATACAAGAGTTTAATTTTTCTTAATGTTTATTTTGTTATTGGATAAAATTGTTAATTTTGTTGATAATTTTGTTATTAGTTGTATAAATGGGTGTTAGAAATGACGACACAAAATTATTAACTTGATGAATTGTTTATTTCATTTCTTATAATTGTGTGAATGTGTATACATATAAATTTAATAGAGTTTGAGTCTAGTGTTCTAAGAGTAAGGGATGTTTAAGTTAACTCAATGGTATTTTGACAATATTAATTTGATAAATTGTTTATTTTGTTTCTTTATAATTGTGTGAATGTGTATACGTATAATTTGAATAGTGTTATAAGAATAAGATATGTTTACTTAATGGTATTTTGATATATTTGTGTGTTTGTATATACATGTGGCAATGCTTATGTTTTAGTAAGTTAAAAATGTCAACCTAACAGACGGCCGTATAACCATTGTTAAAAATATGTTAAAAATCCATGTTGCTGAAATAAGTTAACATTAAAAAGCATAATATGTTCTATTCTATCCTATTCTACTTATAAAATTGTTGTATTTTTCAGTAAGCAAATAACATGACCATCATTTTGTTCAGGATAAAATTCAGATTAATTTGTAGACCAATGTTTTTACACAACTATTTTGACATAAATAATATAAGTGGTCTTACATGTCATTTCCCCACAATCTGAGCTTAGCATAACATGATTATTTTATCTAGTACAAGACAAAAAAAAATTATGCAAGCAATATTTTCTCTAGGTTTATTAATTTATATGGGTAAGATATTCAATGTCTATAAATAGTCATTTAAATTTTTGTCTCCCCAAGGCTATAGATTTACTGCTTAAAAAACAGATGTTGCTGCATTAGGGCTGTGCACAAAATGCTTCGAATCGTTCCACGCTGTACAAATTTAGCATGTACATATCCATAAATAAAATATATCCATTATAAAATTCAGTTTTGTCGTCATTCTACCTTATAACAGTGAAGGTACCACTGCAGATTAACAAGTATGTCGCTGTTGTCCTAAACGGGCAGTGATATAATAATTTACCACCCTATTTTTCATATACAAAGTGTGAAACTAAACAAAAAAATATTTTCCGGGGTATCAGTAAGCCTATACTTGTAAATTTAAAGAAGAAAAAATAATTTTTTCATCCAGCAGAGTCTGCCCTATAAAGGGTTAAAGAGTCGTGCGCGCCGGGATCACGTTTTTGAATATTTTAAAAATACAATGTGGGAAATAACTTTACAAGTTTTAGTACGGGAAACTCGATTTTGACAGTTATGTTTTATAAAAAAATAAATGGTACCAGGAACTGGCACATACTTTCTCACAAACACATTTAAATTATTAAACAGATTCACCGTGACTTGTAGGGTGGGGTAGGAGAGATGATTTTTTATTAAAATAGAAGATTAACTAATAAATATTATTATTATTATCTAGAGAGAAAACTATTCGATCGATTTCAAACAAATTTGCACCACATACGTCAATTAGGCCTGTATAGATGCACGAAAAAAGGTTTTGAAACATTTTGAAAACCAACCCCCTTTATGACTAAAAAGCCCCCAAAATCAGTTATTATTATTAATAGCTAAACGAGAATTTTTATAAAGATGCGGTTTTTGCATATGGTAGGGTACATTAAAGGCTACAAATTTTTATCAAAAACGTTAGAGCAGTTTTTTTATAAAAAAAAATAATAACAGATTTTTTGGGGTTGTTTTTTAAAACCGTTTTTCGTGCATCTATACAGGCCTACTTGACATGTCTGGTGCAAATTTGTTTGAAATCGATGGAATAGTTTTCGCTTTAGCTTTGTATACATACAGACATAAAGACATACATACAGACATACAGACAGACATTTTGTACAAACCACTTTTTTGGACTCAGGGGGTCCCAAAACGGATATTTCCACAAAAATCTCAACATCGATTTTTTTTGCGATCACTATATTTTCTCTATATTATAGTATAGTGAGAAAGTAAGAGCAGAATTCTCGAAATTTAATTATTTTAAATTTGTAATAGATTACCTGCTTACACGCTTCCTCAGCAAGGGATAAATTAATTAAATTACAAGTGAAAAAACATGGACCAAGACCTGGATTTGAACCCAGGACTTTTGCCTTTCCGTGGCAACACTCTACCACGGATCTATCCTGATCCTCCAGATATTGGTCGATGTTATCTCACTTGTACGGTGTCACTGCATTTATGAATTAATAGACTTGTACCAATCTTACAAAACGATTAAATAGGGAATCGGAAGCAATACTGGGCCACATAGATTGGTCATGTTCAAAACTTACCTTAAAATTTAAAATATCACCAAAAGTAGGAATGTTTCAGCTTATTACTCACAATACACAAGATACCTAGAGGTTAACTCAATAAAGCATAGAAATAGATGTAAATTTTGGCTTTATTAACCAAAATAAAAAAAGTTTATATGCCCTTAATACAAGAAAATGAAATTATTGATATGCCCTTAATACCAAAAAAACTTCAGATTTAAAGAATACATATATATTTTATTAAGTTGAATTTAAAAGCCCTCCCCAAAAATAAAAATCAAAAACCCTCCCTTTTAATAATAATTACAGAATTTATACAGAAAAGATTAACAAGTTACAAAGTTTTAACATGAAATACCATGGATTTGTTTAAGAATAAATATATATATGTCGTTGGCCAACTCTAAAGCTAATTATGAATAATTGAATGAATAAACAAAATTAATTATGAGACGTCTCTCTATATATAAAAAAAGGTATATAAATTTCTAATATACAGCCCTTAGGGCTAAGTTCCAAAATGTGCTAGCTTGCTCCTCCCAATTATTAAATACAAACATATCCTATATAGTATACATATACAAAATTACTTTTTCAAAATACAGCCTGTTTAACATTTAACACAAAAAATCAACTGCAGATCGTTCATATTTTAAATTAATCTCTGTCTGTAACTAAAGCACTGTAGATATAAGAATTTTTATTGTTTTTAAAGTCCTGTTGGAAAGTAGGCCTTTTCAAGGCGTAGCTGTGGTGTAACTTATGGCATTGTATGGTTAAATATTCCCTGGAGTTGAACCAGTGTAACTGCATAACACAAATAAAAATTCCTTTTTAGAAAACTTGCAGCTAATTTAAATAAGCATAAAGCAGGTGGTCCTTTTGATTTAGCTGATTTTAAAATTTGTAGCACAAGGTGACAAATTGCTACTTAAAGATTGTAATAGTTAATACAGCATGTGTCATGTTGCATAAGACTGTCTCTACATGTTAACCAAACCACATGGCAACATAAAAATGTTCTTGTTTAGTTACATAATATACATATATCAGTAATATTATGCCTATAGCTCATTAAAAGTTTTCAATATTCTGGTTATACTGCAGAAAACTACACAGTTACAGTTAATTAATACAGAACAGTTTAGGCCAGTTTTGTTGAAATATGTTAAGACTTTAGTAATAACCAACATAGTATCAGCTTTAAAGTTTTTGTAGGCTGTAAGATTAGTATTTTAAAATTAGGCTGTAGTAAAAATGAAATACATAGGTTTTGAATAAAACTGTATGAGTTTGAAAAGTTATTAACAATGCAAAAGGTGGAACTAACTTTATAAAATTTTACAAAGAGTACATTTCATAACTAACAAAGTAAGGCTAAAACATTCCACATACCTGGTATCCACAAAATAAAGGCTTATAACAATGGCATGTTAATTAGCCTTGCGCATAACTCGCAACAAAAAAATTTATAAGGAATTAATCCACAACACAATTTAACTATAGCGACATGACAAAGTGGACTTTCCTGTAGTGGAAGCAATGGCGGACTCTGCTCTCGAAAGTTCTACAGCGAAGCAAGGTTAACGGTCTATAGAATGAGTCAGCTGTTCGGTATATGAGATAAGGAAACCGCTTAATAGCGACCTATGCCCAAAGTAGATACTGTACGGAGGTGGCGTCTGGCGGAGAAAAGGGAAACTATTTGGAAGTTGGTGAAGGTAGGCAGAAGTTGTAACTAGTCGGTAAGGATAAATGATAGAAAGGTTGTAAGGTCGGAGACGTAAAGATTAAGAGAAAAAAATATAGGTGGCACTGAAGTCTAAAAACGTCACAGCTCCCCCC
>JAGFPH010007900.1:6430-18226 GCA_018207615.1 Philaenus spumarius | reverse complement strand
GTAATAAATCAAAGGTGGGATATTCAAACATTGTTAGTTAAAAGTCCGGAGACAGCCCTCCGACTGTTTACTGATATGTAGAGAAAAAAACAAATTCATAGATTGTTTATAGGGCATACAATTGTACTTTTTCTTATGTATAGGATAAGTTTGCCCCATATCCAAAAATTGGAAATTTTGGGGACTGCTCACCCTATCGTGTGGCCCTTCATTTTAAAGGCATTGATCAAATAAAACGAACAACGCAAACTAGTGGTATCTATTTTCGCTCAACTCGAATATTGGTCAATAAACCAAAGGGAAAATGATCAAATGACATTAGACTGCAATTAAATAAACAACTTTGTCTACAATTACTAACATTTTGAAGCAGTCACTGTTGTAATAACTTACCAGGATAACAGTTCACAGGAAATGCTCAAAGTGCTTCCCCTCGACGGCTTGAAAATGTGTCAGTGTGGTACAAAAATGTAAAACTACTCCCTCCAATGTACCATGAGGAACTCGTTTTGTTTCCTGTACAATTCGATTTCTTAGATCATCAATGTCCTGTGCTTTGTTTTGTTAGGTCTGTCTTTGACATGAACCCATACGAAGTAGTCCAGTGGTGACAGGTCAGGTGATCAAAGTTGCCCCGACATAACAAATTACATTCGTATGTTTTATAAACATTTTGTGAATTTAGTTTTTCCCTGCAAACTCACTAAACAGTTAGAGGGGTGGTCCAGACTTTTTACTAACCCTGTATTAATTAATAAACATAAGACTTACTGTCTTCAATATTAGGTTTTTCGTCGTTGAACGACGGCCATTTCGATATTCAGTCATTCTCAAGTTTCTTTTCAGTTTTCCCATCGTCATATTATACAAACGATTACTCATAGGTACACATAATTATACAAAAACAAGAAACACTTACAAGCCCGTATTATAAAAAAAACCCTATTGGCTCATGAGTCGACTATATTCGATGATGCCCCGGTGCGTACAACAGTATGCAGGAGTTAATCGACAGGAAGGAATTATGGATTATCTACCTGCGTCATACAGTGCCGTATAAAGCGTTGGATTCGAAGTTTATCTTTTCTTTTATTAACATGTTACTAGCTTTATTGAATATTAAAGACGGTAAGTCTTATATTTAATAATTAATATATGAATATAGGGCATGGTGACTAACAATAAAATTTCTGTAACCCTCTATATTAATGTAATATCACAATACACAATTTGTTTTATAGTTGTAGTTGGAACATAAGAAAATATTCACTTAAAAAATAAAATTAACTATCATAAGCCTATTACAAAACAACAACAAAAAAATACAAAAAAACGGTATTTAACAAATCGTATAATTTTCCCTTCTTAACTTTAATTTTTAATTTAAATTAAATTAAAAGTGAAAAAACATGGACCAAGACCGGGTTTTGAACCCAGGACCTTTCCCATTCCGCGGTAACGCTATTCTGATCACTCCAGATAATGGTCGATGTTATCTCACTTGGACTGTTTTACTGCATTTACTGAACCAATAGACTGAATACCTCACATATAAGACATTGAAAACAATCTTCATTCTTTTTTCAGTATACAGTGGTGTTATTTATTATTATTTTTACTATTATATTGAAAGTGGTTCAATAAATGCAGTAAAACCGTACAAGTAAGATAGCATAGACCAATATCTGGCTTAGTTGGTAGTGGGTTACTACGGAATGGTAAAGGTCTTGGGTTCAAATCCGGCCTTGTTCCATGGTTTTTTCAAACCCTAACAACATTTTAATATTTTTAATTGCTTTTTGTCAGTTGGCGACACTCATTAAATTCATTTGAATTATTTACCAACAGCTTAATGTTTTGCAAAACCTGTTTGCTTATTTTAAAGACTAGGAAACATTTTCGCAATAACACCCCCCGCCCGGACAGGGAAGTTCGCCTAGGTCTGACAGTCAGATTAATCACGTGTCACGGAGGGCAGCAAAGTTTACGCCGAGGGCCAACCGTGTTCCAGGTCAATACCCAAACCCTGTTCGTACATTGTGCAAAGTAAGTTATATTAAATTGTATGCACATAGATTTGATATGCGTTTACTACCCAGATAACATGTCTGAGCAATTCAGCTTTAGCCTATAAAGTAAACGACAGCTGTAGAAGTAGGACTATTTAACACGTTCACTGCCACGCAAATTTCGTATTTCCTACGCTACTACCTGACCTTATATTTTTTATATTTATAGACTAAATGTGTAGAAATTACTTTATTTTTTAACCTTTTTACGCAATAATCAGTAATATTTTAAAGAAATGCTCTCTGTATTGAAAATACTCCCAATACGGAGGTTGGCATGCGAAGCACGCAATGCACTGTCTATTGAAAATAATCCTAATACGCTAGTTGGCATGCGAAGCACGCAATGTACTGTGTATTGAAAACACTCCTAATACGGGGGTTGGCGTGCAATGGAATATGCTTCGACCGCTTCTCATAGTGTTCAGTGTCAAGCTCACATGTGCGACCTTAGCAGTGAACGTGTTACCATCCGTTCATACAAGTTATTCTGCACATTTTGTTTTTTTTACGCGACCTTATAGCTCGCTTGGTTCCCCCAAAATCAATCTAAACGTAAAAATACCATAGAAGTACCCGGTTCAAAGCCATGTGGTGGATTCTACCGTGAGGTTGGCATACGAAGCACGCAATGCATTGTGTATTGAAAATACTCCCAATACGGGTGTTGGCGTGGGAAGCACGCAATGTTTGGTGTATTGAAGATACTCCCAATATGCGGAATGGCGTTCGAACCATTTTGCAGCTATTCAGCACCGTCGTGAATTGTTATTGTTCAGCTATTTCCCAAATTGTTGGTTGAAACCCTAAAACGTAGGCCCATAACTTAATTTTGGAAATTTGTCCAACTCAAGTCAGCGGTTTAGTTGCGTGGTCGAATTATTTCTAAATCTTATGCATTACACGACGGGCAAAACTGAGTACAAATTACTACTAATTATTATTTTTTAAATATATAACTCTTCCAATACATTAACTAACATTATTAACTGATTCTAACCCAAAATATAAATAAAACAATTGCCCCACTAACTTTCCACAAATTGTGCCCTCACTTCCACTCTGTCCTGGTGGACGGTTGGACAGCTCAGCTCCCTTGCTTTGGCGTCCACCTAGGCTGACACACGTCACGGAAAAAGCCTCTCTACCCGTGGCGCACCGAGGATATGGCTTTGGGGGGGGGGACTAAGCTCAGGTCAGAATATATATATATATATATATATTCAACAAATCCTAAACGGATGAAAGTTCTTTAACCTATCACAAAGTCTGAAACATTATATATTTTTTTAAAGTGAATGGTGATGAGCTTAAGTTAGACAATAGTGCAATATAAACATTCTTTCCGCAAGATCACCCTGCACTGACCTGGAGTGACGGTCTAGCCAGCACCCTAGAGCGCTGCCTTTTAGGGCCACGTTATACGAGCGCTGATAGCGCCGTGTTTTCAACGACGCGTTAACGTCAGTTAATTGGGTAAATGGTAAATGGAACTACTGTGGGCCATGTTATACGAACGCTATCAACGCTGGCGCGAATTTAAGTTAACCAGGCGTTGAGCGTTGCCAACGCGGATTGACGCGGGCGCTATCAACGCCGAACAAAGTTATATGGAGCGCAGCTACCAGAGAGGCCACAGTAGAATGACTGCTAGAAAGTAGTTATTTTTTTATTTTAAAGTGATTATTGTGTACTTCAAAATGTACACGAGCTAGCCGAGTCGACACGGACGGAGTCGATTTTTCCACGCTCTGACAGCATACCGGATCAGGTCAATTCGGCTCCGCTCCACAGCCCAATCTATATCGGTTGGGTATAGATACAGCCACGGGTCAAAACCAGAAAGAACGTTCCATCTTTTCCACTGTTCGTCCATGATAATTTTGCAATTCATGGTAGTTGTGGTGAGGTGGAATGCGCGCGCATCCTTCCTACACATGTCGGAACGGTGCGGGTCTGTTAGATTTACCCACTGATACGGATTTCCGCCACGGACCGGGTCGGCTCGACTAAGCTCAGCTGGTGTTAGTATAGCTGAAGCTTGATACATGATTTGAAAGCACTGGGTGTGTACCCCACCGTCTAGCCCTCCTGATACACAATTCCTAATATGTTTCTATTATTTGTAATAAAACACCTAGACAGAATGACTGAATGGTTTCTATTTTGGAAGTGAAAGATGCAATATTTACAAAGCTTCAAAAACGCTATGTATAACACGGGACCCACGTTACCAACGTCGCGCTTTCATTATCCCGAATAACTTGGGAATTTAACGCCTGGTTTCAGCATTATCAACGCGGCGCTCGCATACCGTCAACTCATGAACCAGACCGCCGAGACTCAAACATCACTGTAAGAAAATCATAAATGTGTAGGGTAAGAATCATATTATTTATTTAAAAAAGAACGATTATTTTTTCGTGATCACATCACGAAATTAATCATAAATAATGTAATTAATAATTGAATATCGACTACGTATTCAACGATCGATTAGTTTAAAATACAATCCAAATTACTAAAAAGACCTTCTGGGGGGGGGGGGACAGGTCCCGTTCGTCCACCCCCGTCGGCGCGCCACTGCTCTCTACACCCCGTTATCAAAAGACTTCTCTTCTCACCCAAGAACGTTTCCCAAAAAACCCCTTTTCTAATCTTTTCTTCCTATTTAAAAACTATTGTCTCCACTAAGTTTTCCCCGCCTAGTCTTACTTTGATTTGTCTACTTAATAATGCAACTCTGCCATTTACATCATTTCTAATTACTTAACTATCTGCTCTATATTAATTTGATATTACCTAATTGTGCTTGCTAATACAATTCTTCTATTGTTGAACATTTAACAACATTGTTTTGGTCTAACAACATTACCTAACAATTCCTTTAATTTCGTAACAATACCTTTTCCTGCCCTTGAGAAATTTAATTGTTACATACGGACAATCGGTTGTATAATTGTTCCGTTTTCCCTTTAAAGATACGCAATACTAAAACACATATTTCCTGGTATAAATCATAGTGAATATGAACTAGTAATACGGAATGAAAACATAATAATAAGTATACTTGACGTTTACTAATTCAATCAACAAATTTTTAAAGAAACTAAAATAATTCGACCACGAAGCTGAACCGTGATGGATTTCCAAAATTAAGTTATGTTTTAGTTTTCAACCAACTATTTGGGAAATTTGTCTACTCACGAAGGCGCTGAATAGCTAGTTGCCTGCGTGTACGAAATACATTACTAGAATTAGTTCGCACTTTGCCTCCAACACCGGCTCAGCTTTGCTTCGTTCCGTTCGCAACAGAACATCTCTGCGAGATTGCACCACTTCGACCTTGCGGCCACGGACTATGGACTGCGCTTTGCGAGTTTGCATTTCAGTCTTGAGACCATTTGGATTTCAACCGGGAACCTTTATGGTATTTTATGTTTCGATTTTGGGGGAACCAGATAAAGTAGTGTAAAAAACAATATGTGTAGACTAATCCCCTATATTTAATTTTATATTTATTTATATTATAACAATTTTATTCACAAAATATTTTTTTTTTTAAATCTAATATGAAATCATATTTGTTTTTTGTTTAAAAATAGAATGTATTATAATACTAGCCATAGAGTGACACCAAAGAGAGTGGCCATAAAGTAGGGAACAAAGGTATTATATTATATATTACAGCGTGGCAAATTTATTAGTCGTTTACCTTTTCCTAAGGGAGCATTTACTGAACATTTTATGGTGTCATCGGTCCATCCAGAGCCTTTAGAAATGTTGGCATTAATCCAGTTATATGTCTACTTAGGAACATATTTAATTTAAAATTATTAAGACCATCCAATAGGAATGTTTGCTAAATAGATTAAGTTGTAAGTAACTATCTCAAACTTTTGTTAAATCCTTTTTTTTTAATTTCTGATATTCTCTAGTCTCCTGATTCTAGGATTCAATAATTTTATTAGTAGTTTAAGTATTGTTAATAATTTTAAAGTAAAAGATCCTAGTTTATCCGCACCATCTAGGACCGGTTATTACAAGTTTGCTCTGTTCTTATTAAGTTAGTCTCTATAGTTTGTATTCGTGAGAGGTTTGTAAGTGACTAGCAGGTACCCATGGCTTCGCACACGGTCCACAGATTAAGGACTAAGGACACGGTGACCTTAGCAGTACACTAAAATATACAAATATGGTTTACTTTTTATATATATCTTGTAAGAAATAAATTTACGAATTTCCAGCTTTCTAGTCTTAATGGAAGTATAATAATAAATATTTATTGTTTTAGGGGTTGTCTTAACCCTTAAATCTAAATGAATTCCAGCCTATGTCTCATTCCAGGTCGTGATCTATATGTGTGCCAATTTTCATTCAAATGCATCCAGTAGTTTTTACGTGATTGATATTTATTGTTTTAGGGGTTGTTTAAACCCTTAAATCTAAATAATTTCTAGCCTATGTCTCATTCCAGGTCATGATCTATATGTGTGCCAAATTTCATTCAAATCCATCCAGTAGTTTTTACATGATTAATATTTATTGTTTTAGGGGTTGTCTCAACACTTAAATCTAAATGAATTCTAGCCTATGTCTCATTCCAAGTCGTGATCTATATGTGTGCCAAATGTCATTCAAATCCAACCAGTAGTTTTTACTTGATTGAGTAACACACAGACAGACAGACACCATTAGATTTTTATATAATAGTATAGATACAATCTAATTTTTAATGACAACCCAAAAAGTGTTCTGTTTACCAAGATCGGTGCTCACTGACCACTCCCGACCTTAGTGTAATACCTCATCTTTCCTGTGGATAACAAGGCTATATACTATACGAAAGAAAGTTAGAAAAAAATTTGGTTTTTGTATACTTACTTGAAGTTCATGTAAGTGTTGGATCATACAGCCTTTTGTCGGAAGAATAGCATTTCAAACCTCCGTTCATTGTTTCCTGTAATTACGAAAATCGAGTAATTTTTTGTGCATAGTTAAAAAATGTATTCAAAGTTTGTTTGTGTAATCTCTACATTATATACAATCCTGACATTCAAGCAAAACCTCTAGCCCTGCATCATAACCTAGGTCACCACCCCATCCAAGTGACTCTTTCCTGATCAATCGGAATTTCCCTTAAAATATCAGAGTATACAATAATCTTTTTGCATTTGCTTCGTAGTGGTTGTTGGTGAGCAAAGCGAGCAGATAGTGGAACCCTCTAGTTTCTTATAAGTATCTATATACGATATTGGTCAAAATGGCCCACACTCTCTGTTTAAGACCTCGATGTCGTAGTATTACATGATTTAGTTTTTTTTTGTAGCGCGTCACGAGAACTAAAATATAATTTTTCTACAGCTACTTAATAAAGTATGGTTTCTGCACACTTACAGCATTGCGCAAACTAAACTACATGCGTTCAGCGTCAAATAATCACACCTCTTTGGTAAACAGTTGATGTAAGATGTTCTTTACATGTTGATTATTGTGGGACTAACCTCTGTAAAACAGACCTTTTTAAACAATAATTTGAAATGTAGCTGTAGGAAAAACGTTGTGTGTATTACGGGTGCAAAGTTTACTCGGCTACGCCTCAGGCGTCAAATGTTTAGCTCGTGCGTCAAACTCAACTTTGCACCACAGGTACACAAATAACTATTCTAAGTCCCCAAATTTGTTATACTAGTCTTTAAAACACGTTTGGCCACTAACCGTATTTTTGTGAGATTTATGTTCTGTATTTTTGTTTTAAGAAAGAGTACTTTTAAGTTACAGATGTTTCTCAAATAACAGATTCTCCTTATACAGGGTGTCTTGCGACCATATGAACAAACTTTGTCACGTTATTCAGCATGTCAAAAGAAACAAAAAATGTAATATAACATGTGTCCTATCTCATTCCGTTTTCGGTATGTCTGTGTGTATGTGTTTTTTACAAAATACTTAATATTTTTAGAAGTAGAAAATATATTCAGCTCAAACTTTGTACACCTATTTGTTGCGTAACCTTTTATCACTGTACAAAAAATTAGAACAATATTTAAAATATTTTCAAAATGGCGGCCGTTTATAATTTTTAAAGTCAAATATCTCAAAAACCGCTAACTTTACAAAAACATCACATGAGACAAAAAAGTTTACTTTTTTAATGACAAACTTAATGGTTTTTTATTTTTTCTGTAGCTCAAAGGACAACAGAGATATTGTCAAAAGAAAAGGAAAAATGTATTTCTTGGTAGTTGTCAACGATACCCAGAATTACTCTAGAAACAAAATATTTTAAAGTTATTTTGAGCTAAAATAATAAGTTATTTGCATAATGTTCCGAGCACTTTCTGAGCTGATTCCACTAGCAAAAATAACGAAAAAAGTTAATTTATTCATAGGTCTGGAAATGCTGAAAGAGTTACAGCTAGCGAAAGATTTCACCCGTGTTTCAGATTACTCACAGAAACGAATCCCTATTAAAATATGTAGGGCGTTAATTAAGGTGTAAAATTTAATTTAATTTACGTAAAATGAGCATATAAATTTAATAAAATAAGTCATTAATGCAAATACAATAATACATTGCATTTGAGGTTAATTTGTTCATAAGTTATTATTTAATTGTTACTAAAATTGATATTATTAATTAAATTGTAAGTAATTTTCTTAGATATCCTTCAGCCAATAAGAATAAATTATACATCATGTTATTTGTCTTAAAATTGTCTAACTTTTTTGTGTCTTAACTTTTGATAAAATTTGTAGTTTATTAATCATTTAATATTAATAATATTCACATACTGAATAACGTGATAAAGTTTGTTCATATGGTTGCAAGACACCCTGTATTAACAATTACTGCAGTTACAGCACTGGAACTTATTTTATGTTGTAACTGGAACACATGTTATATTACATTTTTTGTTTCTTTTGACATGCGGAATAATGTGACAAAGTTTATTGATATGGTCGCAAGACACCCTGTATATGAACTTAGTTCAGTTTTCAATTAATTGTAGAATGTCCCTCTTTCGTGTAATTTTGATTTCGAGATAAATATCTAAACAAATTTTATCACCAGTGGTCTGGACGGCGACGTACACAACAATCAGGACACGTATTGTGAATTAAATTCGCATTCTAACTAACCGCCCACAAAGTAAATTTCCTTCTGAAAATTATTCTCGCACCTGAGGTTGCGCATCTTTTGCGTTCAGTCTGCATAATATTTTAATATATCGAACAGGAAAACTCACAAAGAATGCTTTCGATAACCCATCTCCAGCAGGTAAATCGATATTGTTTAACCGAGTGTATAATCGAAAGAGAACGCATTTCGTGGAGCGGAGTAAATCGATCTCCCTTTGCTTTCTCGTTCAACTTTCATCCCTAATCCTTTATGAAAAAGGGGATGACAAAGTTGATTTGAAAAATGAAACCGTTTCCCCGAAGCCCCTGTTGAACCTCCATTATGTATAGAGTTCCCATAAGAGAGACGTAGTATAGGCTTAAAATATATATCACTCGTGTCTTTAAATAGCCTTCTTATATTTGAATACTGATTTTATAAAATACTAATTACTGAATACTGATTTCATAATCAGTATCACTGATCTCTAAATATTAATTTCTTAATAATGATTTCTAAATATTGATCTCTGAATGAATACTACTTCTGAATATTTATCTCTGAATACTGATTTATAAATATTGATCTCTGAATGCTTCATATTGCATTGGGAATACTGATCTCTGTATACTGATCTCTAAATACTGATTTCTTAATGATTTCTAAATATTGTTCTCTGAATTAATACTACTTCAGAATATTGATCTCTGAATGAATACTACTTCAGAATATTGATCTCCGAATGAATACTACTTCAGAATATTGATCTCTGAATACTGATTTATAAATATTTATTTCTCAATGCTTCATATTGCAGAATTCTTGGAATACTACTTACTACTACGTTACTGATTTCTGAATACAGAATTTCGAATTCTACTTCTGAATATTGATCTTTGAATACTGATTTCTGTATACTGATCTCTAAATACTGATTTATTTTCTGAATACAAAATTTCGAATTCAACTTCTGAATATTGATTTTTGAATACTGATCTCTGAATACAGATTTCTGAATATTGTTCTCTGAGCACTGATTTCTAAATACATATTTCTGAACAAACATAGCGACTTATGAATACCGATTTTCAAATACTGATTTTTGATCTCTGAAAATACATATTTATCTCTTATAATCGATTTCTGAAATAGCAATGTATGACTTTTAAATACTGATTTATGAATACCGACTTATTAATACTGATCTCTAAATATTTCTGAATACTTATTTCTGAATTCCGATTTATAAATACTGATTTCTGAATACTGACTTATGAATACTGATCTCTAAATATTGTTTCTACACATTTCTGAATAGGCCTACTGATTAATGAATAAGGATTCTTTTAAACACATTAAAAATGCTAATTTCTGAATATTGATCCCTAAATACTAGGCACTTTGCGTCAGATATTATTTCGTGTTTATAATGCACTACTTGTTTTGAAGACCAGGTATAAAGTTAGAAAGTTTTCTTTTTAGAAAACATTTCTCCAGATAATATTAGTGCAGAAAAGAGAGACGATCAATTTGAATGGAAAGAAACTATGCATTTCACTGACGGCGAGAAATAAAATTTTAACAATCTACAACAAGTATTACAGAACAAACAACAAAATTAAAACTTGAATAGGTGAATTAACAAAGACCACTTTCAGACATTTTGCTGAGGCGATATTATAACAAAGTTGCTGCATTTTTCTGAAAACAACAAATGCTACCAACCGTAAAAAACTAAAAACATACTGTCATTGTAGAGTTCAAGTTAGTTTGGTTCAGGTTTTATAGGGGATTGAGATCCGTTACATAAAACAACGTATTCGCCAACATTATAGAACAAAAATAAAATTTCCTTAATTTTTGTGGTGGGTAAAGTTTTACCGCACACAACCAGAAGTTATGTATCCTGTCGTAACCATAATATTTAGATATAACATATTACATTTATAATACATCAGGGTGTTTGAAAAGTCAGGAAACGGGCGTAATATCTCAACATGTACGAGTCTTATGAGGTAGAAAAAAAATGCAGTAATTCGTAGCAATAAAATAACCACTTTTTTGTGAGTTTGAAATTTTTTCCACCTTCTTGTATGGAATTATTATCTTGCAATGAAATTATTTTTTTTCCAAATACAATTTAGTCGTGTGATACATGATTTTAATGTAAAATTGGAAGGAAAAACAATGGTCAAACCTCTTTTTAAATGTCTAAATCCGTTTTTAAGTTGTCGTCAGACAAAAGAGCGAAAACGCAAAACCGTGGGTCAAAATAATTCAAGAAGAGCGCATAGCATATTACTATAAATCTTTTACAACTTTAAAAGCTTCCTTTTAAAATGTGGATAAAAATTACTAATTGTAATTAGTTCCCTTAACTTTGTTAATTGACATGATTAAAGCAATAAAATAAGCACCGGCAGGCTGAAAAACAAGTTTGCAGCACAACAAATTAAATATAAGATGTTTTTTTAAACATTAATATTAATTTAAATTCAAAGCAGTTTGAATAATTGGATTCAAAATTAGTTACTGTTAATGATAACTATATATTATGTCAGTAATCGACTGAGTCAATCATTCCGCTCAAGCGATAAATCTCTT
>JAGFPH010007899.1:11145-58745 GCA_018207615.1 Philaenus spumarius | reverse complement strand
CTTGGTATATAGTTACAGCGTTTTGAAGTTTTGGGATACTTTTCAACATTTTACTAGTAAAATGCTCGCCAGTCAAGTTTCGTTTCTAAGGTCTGTAACTCTCTTAATTACTTTGTATACTGATTAATTAAATAAGTCTAATATTTTTTTTATATTAAATTTTATAACCCGTATAAATAATAAATTATGTACACCTGCACGAATAATGTATATTATTTCAAAAATGAAGCTGATGAAATTCCCTAATAAATGGTATATTGAAGTTTTTCAACCGAGTTTTTTTGTCGCTACCGAGTTAGCGTGAAACTATAGAGGAGAACGAACAACTTTTTTAAGAAGAATTATATTTGTTTAGTATCTTGGCACTGCTGATCAGTAAAAAAGGCGGTCTGGCCTAGGAAATAAACCCCTTCTTTTTCTAGAAGGTCACCGTAACTCACCCTACGTTTTGTGTGTAAACAGAAAGTTTCTCACGCGTTTGCGCCAAGTCATGATCGCGTTTTACAACATTGAATTTATGGTGGTTCAGTTTAGATCGTTCAGAATGAGAGAAAAGTGTTTAATTTGTGATATTAAGAGTGACAATGATATTGATGATAATATGAGGATCGTTAAAACGGCCGCTGTAATAATAATGAGAGACATCCAGTCGAAGGCCTACGATTTGTCGAGCTAGGTACCCTACAAGCGAAGAGTTTTTTAATGATACCAAAGATATGGTACCTGACACCATCACTGCTTTTATAATTAATTGTTCTTATCACACAGAAGAAAAGCTAAAAAAGAACTTAGCCACATTAGCCGCACTATAATTTGAACTATTCGTCCGCGCTCATTCATTTCCCTTATCCTCACTGGTATTTCTTATTACATACGCTGTAAGTTTGGGACACAGAACTTGATAAATTTCCTGTCTGGCTTCGGGTGTAGTGCGTCATATTTTGATCTACCATCCCCCAAAACCCACACCTGATAGAACTTTTCGGCAATATGTTTTTTATAACACCGACTTCAATATTGCCACTCTGGATCGACGGGACACGTTTCACAGCTTAGGAAGAATTAAATATGTAACACCTGCTCAAGCTATTCCAAAATCCGATCAAATCCAAGGGTTCTCAACAGGGCATTTTGCACTTAAAGTGGGAGACATTGGTGTTATGGAACTGGTTACGTATGAAAACGTGCAGAGAAATGTCGTAATTCAGGATTTGAACGTTTTGAGTTCACTCCGTGGGGATGAACTTATCCCAAACCTCCAAGACACTCTGTGGATAAAAGGAAGGGTTATCTCCCCTGAACACCCCAGGAATACCAAAAACCCCACGGTTTTGGATGTGGCTTCTGAGTCAATCAATAGTGAGCGAAGTGCAATCATACCGCTTGCATTCATCAATCACCTCCAAGTTATGACACTTTGTACACAGCCCTGAAATATGCTGCAGAAGACGCACATCGGGAAGGGTTCCCAACTTGTTCAGTAACAGTGTATCATCCACTATATCCCAAAGCTAGAGAAATCGAATCATCGAGCTTTGTCTATACTGGGCTAAATAGAAATAATTCTTGGTGGGCTCATGACATATGTTCATTTAGGTTGCATCGTAAAACTATGGCTGGAAGTGGCATGAAAGAACTTCTGTTCTGCATTTTTGTTCCTAATTCAGTAGACAAACTGTTGAACGAAACATCTTATAGCAGAGCAGTGAGAGGTCATTTACTTGTTCAAACCAGTTTAGCTCAGATCATTTTTGAAATTTTAGATATTACATCATATAAAGAAATAGTTTAGTTACTTCAGATCTCAGTAGAAATTACTCAACAAGACATTTCCACAAATGTATTCCTTGCCAGCGTTCAGCGTATATTGAGCAACGAATTGTCACGTCCCAAAGGTAATGGGTCAACAGAAGCTTTGTGATTTCAGTACTTTGAAATGGTGGTATTGATGAAAAACTCATTGCAGCACAATGCACTGGTAACTGGGAAGATCATATGACATGCGCCCAACTGATTATACCTCACTTTCATGCTAGCGGGTATTGTCATTATGCAAAGTATACTCTCTTATATGTACAAGACATGCTGGAACTAACAACTCGCCACCCTCAACTTAAAAAGATTTTATAGATATTGGATACTTCACTGTCAATATAACTAGAACAGTGCGACATATGAACAGTGGCTGGTGTATGGTGAGACATTTCAATTGAAGTGACAATCGTGTGGCATGAAGGAGGATTAACACGTGGTCGAGGAATGAGTGAATCGGTATAGGATAATTATATCCACAGGTGTACATAGTTTATTATTAAAAAGTTATAAATATTATACGAATTTAATTAAACAGCATGAAAAGTAATTAAGAGTGTCAGTTTTATCCTGTTTCCGAGATAAATGGTTGAGAAACTACAATATACCATTTTGTAGGGAATTTCATCAGCTTCATTTTTAAAATATACATTATTCGTACAGGTGTACACAATTTATTATTTATACGGGTTATAAATATTAGACTTATTTAATTAATCAGCATACAAAGTAATTAAGAGACTTACAGACCTTAGAAACGAAACTTGACTGACGAGCATTTTACTGTTGAAAAGTACCCCAAAACTTCAAAACGCTGTAACTATTTACCGGGTGAAAATAAATTAGCATAACTGTATACATTTTTTAAGGAAATATTTCGCTCTACAACGTTCTTTTTCACGAGTTTTCTGTAAAATGGAAGGGGAAAGAGGAAGATTGACGAAATACCTGAACAGCCCCCACTTTTTTTGACAAAGTTTCATACTTAACGGGTGATATCTCAAAAACAGTAACGCGTAGGTATAAACATGGACACACTATTTGAAAGGAAATTTTATTATCTTAAACTTTTGAAAGTATAAAATTTTCAGTGCGGCACACCGTTTTCGAGATAAATGCCTAAAACCAAAATCGGGGGCCTTCAGGACCCCCTCCCACCCCCGCTTGGCCTAAAACCGATGGGACTTTATTAGGCGTTATTCAGGAAACCACGCACTACACATTCCTGAAAAAATTGGGAAACCATGATTTAATGCAAAATGAAAACCTAATTTGACTGGACTATTTATGTTAGACGAAAATGTACGAATGTTTCCGAAGCTAAACGAATAGGTTTAAAAATAAACGACACATTTTTAAGCTTATTTAAATTTGTATAAACGAATATATAAAAGGTTGTATTTATATACAGTTTGTAACCTCAAAGCAAATCGTATAACGTATTATAGCATACATTAGTTCTAAAACATTTATTATATTTCAAAAAATCAACTTCACAAGAAATTATAATGATTGAAGTTGTAAACATAACCCCAAAGTATAATGTACGCTACTGATGGGTGAAATCTGCTGTCATATTATATGTTACTCACGTACGTACGTATGTATGTACGTACGGACGTACATTCGTTTTTATAGGAGTTGATTATTAATTATTTGATTAGTTATAATAATAATAACATTATAGTTCGGATATACATTTAAATTGCATCGTACAGACTTTTTTCGCAATTGAAAAGTGTAACTTCAAAACAGCCCATCTGTCTAACACAGTCCTAATCATTCACATATCATTTGTTATCAAATCCGTTAAACATATACAAGAGCACTTACTCTTGGCTAGAAACTATAAACAAAGCATTGCTAGGCCTCTCTGTCAATCATATTCTAGACTATTACCGAATTAAGTACTGGTTACTGTAATCCCGTTTAGTCAAGTAGTTACTCGGGTTCGAGCTCACCATCTGCTGTGACCCGCGGCCTCCTATATCTCCGTAACCAATCTACCGTCGCCAATTCAATCGTCTGTCTATTCTGTCTTTAATCGTTTTAACCGAGACTGTCTGTAAAAAAACCTAATCCAATGAAAGGTGTACGTGTAGGGATAGGCGTGGGAGAATAGCCTGGGAAATTATATTGAAATGATTAATTAATTTTCAACGTATGCAGTTGGAGTATAATAATTGCTGAAATACCCCAAATACATAAATAACGCTAAGGATGCACGAAATAAACTAAATTACAATTAAAAAATTGGTTAATATTTTACTTATTTATGTTTTTCTATTGTCTATTGTTTGCTTCATATTGCAATAAAATTACAAAAATGGCCCTTGTAATAGTTCCAATTTTAGATATTGCTACGCTCAAACAGATCTAGTTTCATAAACAAATTGAATCGTTATCGTATATAGCTTTGGCGGCATTAAAAAAATGATTACGTACAAATGTTTTGTTTGTTAAATTATATTGAACAAGTAATTTCATTTCCTGTTAGATCTATAACTAAAAACTAATTCAAATTTACAATGTAATAGCTCTTGATTAAATGTGACTAGGATTAGTATTAAAATTAATTACAACTAAATTATAGATTCAATAGCAGTAGCTTTGCTTGCGGCTCAAACGTTTTAATCTTAAGGGTGTTTAAACAAATAAAAGAACACTGTGGCGACAAAATCATACTGATTTGAATAAAAATCCCGAACCACAAAACAAGGAACAAAAGCAATAACTAAACAACTAAATTGTAAGTTATGTTTAATACGTTTCCCTTAAATACCTTTCGATGACATGGTCATCATTCTCAGAGTAGTGTTAAAACCCTCTGAGGATGATGACCATGTCATCGAAATAAGGGTAACGTATTAAACATAACTTACAATTTAGTTGTTTAGTTATTGTTTTTGTTCCTTGTTTTGTGGTTCGAAGTTTTTATTCAAATCAGTGTCTTAAGGGTGTTGTAATTCATTTTAGAAATATGTGTTATAGAAACAAAGATTGTAATGCAATTGTATTTATAAATAAAAATTATCAAACATAATATAAATGACATTACAGTTCAGCAGCTGTTAATTATTTAAATTGCCCATATAGAATAAAGTATAAAATTTATATTTTCAAAATTTATTTATTGAAAATTAGTTACATATACAAAACGATAATGGTCTAGTTCAATACCTGAGTCCAGTCAATTATACAGAAACTGTACTTTTATACTCGAGACGAAACTACAACTATGTGACTCTTGAAACTCGTGGGAGGGAAAACCCCAACTGCAGCAATAATTTAGACATTTTATATCACTAAACCATTTTGAACTATATTGTAGTTTGAAAGCATCTATAACATTATCATACAATTTTATAAAATATAAATTACTAGGGAAAATCCCTGCGTGCTCCGCAAGGCCAACCCGGTTGGAACCTTTTATACACATAATCATATTATGTTTTCTTTATAATGAAGGTGTAGGATTAATAATGACCCCAAAGCCAAGATAGTAAACCATATTAAATTTTCAAATCAAATTATTTCGTATATTTTAATAACAGCAGTTGTAATAATGGTTAAAAGAACCAGCAAGGCTCAAGTCATCACTTTAATAAAAACCTATCCTAAAAATTATGAATACAACCTGTTATTTTATTCAATTGATTGCTATGGTAATAAATGTAAATACATGTGTTGGTTTATCATTCTAGCCCTAACCTAAGAATTTTTTCCAACTAAATTTACAAATATTAAAATAAAAAAGGGTTTTATCGAAATATTACTGTTACTCAGGGACAGTGTAGCTTTTTATTAGTAAAACAATTTATTCAATCGGTTCAGTAGTGCCAGAGATTACCCCCTACATACAAACAAACAAACAAAATAACAAACTTTACCTCTTTATAATATTAGTATAGATATAGATTAGTATAGATACATTCTAATATTAACTTAAATGTTTCACATCTACTGAACCTCCCGTAAATGCCAACGTTTTTTAAATTTTTGTGGAAGTTAAAAAGGGGAATTTTGTCATACAGTTCCTGTGTTTAAAAATCGGCATGATTTAGAGGCCTATATGGGTATTATGTATGTGGCATTTAACCGTAGTAAAATCCCATAAGCTAAACTTTCTCCATTTCTGTTATTGTTTGATCCAGCATATTTGTTTAACAGACTACGCCAAGGTACAAGGTTGTTAGAGAAGAAGGTTGACGCATTAGACCGTTTTCGTGGTTCAAGCCAGCCAAATGCGGTGACGTCACGCAGTGACCGGCCCTCCGATAAGTCGCACTAGCTCAAGCAATGCTTGGCATCTGTTCACACAGTACACATTGTATAATGTTTGTTGATGTGCATATTTGTTGTTGTAATAATGTTGACAGTGCATATCTGTGTTTGTAATATAGACAGCGAATATTAATATTACGTAATTAAAGATCCTAAAAGAATTATACTGCAACTTTACATTTACTTTACTCATGATGCCTCTCGACAAATTGAAGCGTTCCAATGAATTTTAAAAAGCAATAACAGGCTCAATAAAAGCTACACATCGTTAAATTTTCTTCGGTCTATGGTTATCAAATTGAACAAACACTTCATATAAACCTAAATAACTAGCGTATACGATATGATAAAATGTTCTTTCCATTTTGTAAAAGTGTTTTTAGTTATATACATGTATAACAATAATGTTATTATTATTTTTGCTACAGAATCCCTAATTATAACTGTGTAATTATTCACTGTACATGGACATCGATTTTATTAAAATGCTTTATAACATTTCGACTTAAAAAAGCTATTACCTAAAACTAAAATGTAAAAAATATATGAGTTATGTAGCAATTTTTTTCACTTTGTTTAACCGCTTTCTAACTTCAGAATTATCGATGCTCTGTCTTTTCTTGATTTTTTCATACGAAGTTTTGGGGTTTAAGTCCTTTATTCTTATTATTGTTCTCATTTTAATGTATGATGTAATAACCTCCAATGGGAAGTCGTTACACTTTTGTGACACTGCCATTGCTAAGTCTTTCACTACATTTTGTCCATTCTTGAGTAAATTATCTCCATGGAATACTTTGAACTCCTTCTCACAAACTTGACTTATTCATATCCATTGCTCTGACGGCTCCACCAGTCCACCCTGTGTAAAGAACAGGAATTGTAAGTCATTTAAATAGGTCATGTTTGTGTGTTTACTAACACGCCGTTTTTACACCTGCAACACGTTACGTTGCTACAATGTGAGTGCAAATTATATCGTATTTAAAAGTTTATAATAGTATACAAAACTTTTGCGTTTAAACTTTTTGTTCTATTTAAAATCGCACATTCCCTACTAATATCTATATAAATAAAATTAGAGTTTTGTCTGTACATTGCTTAGAATCATAAATGTTTTGGTTATTGTTTCTTTCCATACAATAGGAAAGCTGAACCGCGTCTTATCTCAATTTCTGCCTGTCTGTATCTCAATTTCTGTCTGTCAGTATGTCTTGTGACTCTCAAGATGGTATTTAACGTTGTCTTCTCCGGAGAAACGAGAAAACAGATTATGATGAAACTATTTTTTTTTTTTGTATTCTCTAAAAGCTAGATAATGTTTTTATCTACTTGAAACTGGTGTTATGTCCTTTGGAAATAAAATAATTCGACCACGCAGCTGGACCGCTGACGTGAGTTGAGCAAATTTCCAAAATTAAGTTTATATGCCTATGTTTTAGTTTTTCAACCAACAATTTGGGAAATAGGTCTACTAACGAAGGCGTTGAACAGCTGTCTGTGTGTACGCAATATATTAGTAGAATTTGTTTCCTTCTAGTGGCCTCGCGAGTTTGCACCACTTGGCTTCAAACCGGGTACTTTTATGGTATTTTACGTTTTGGTCGATTTTGGGGGAACCAAGCGAGCTAAAAGGTCGTGTAAAAAAAAAACAAAATGTGCAGAATATCATCCTACATTAATACTTTTAGAAAAAATTAAAAAAAATTTTTTATTCTCGTAGTAAAAATCTTAAAAAACTGTTACTTCCGGTCAAAAAACGTACTTCCGGTTGTTGGATTTTTTTGACTAACGAACTCGTCCGAGCGACATAGACAACACACACGTGTACCAGATTTGGACCAAATCGGACTTAAAATGCGGCCGCTAGAGTGCGAACACATATATACATATATATATATATGAATTTTAATGACACCCCAAAACGTGTTCTGGGGACCATGATCGGTGCTCATTTGCTACTCCCGACCTTGGGTCTCACCGTAAGGGCCACTGCAATAACTCATTTTTCCTATGGAAATTCGCTAATAACGAACACTCAAAAACCCAGTTTTGTGCTATATTAGACACAATTTGTTGCAAGATGTCTTACATAACTTTTATACATAACCATTAATACAGGAAGATCGTCTCTGCGCGTGTGTTTAGTATATCTGCTAGGGAATTATGCAAAACTATGCATTTTATTGTAATGATTATTTATATATGCTTTTGCACTAAGTAATAATAAAATGTAGTATTTAATCTTACCTGTGAAAAATGTCGAATCCACGAGATTTCGTTTTCTGAAGTAGACGTACAGCCCATTCGGTGTAGGTTACAACTACCAGTAATTTGCAATAAGGCTGATTTTTTTAAATAATTACCTTAAAGTATGTAGATTAATATAAAAAAAGATTAATGTTGATTTAGTCTATCAATTTCCCAAAGTCGAAAAAAAATCGAAAAACATTTTTTTTTCGATATTCCTTAAATATTTCGAAGTGGGATGAAGATAAATAAAAATAAAAAATACTACCGTTTAGGGGAAGTATTTTCAATAAAAAAGGTCATATGTATTTCTTTCCTCCGAGTAATGGTTTGTCTGGAAAAAAATCGATTAATCAGGTATGTATTTTGCAGAAGGGGAAATCACTAAAAGTTGAAATCTTATTCATATATGAAGCGTTGGCTCATTCTAAATTGGCTGAATTTTAATACATCGAATTAAAACTTGACATAGGAGTTAAAATATATATTTTTAACATTTATGCTGAGTCTCAGCTTGTTATTTTTAAAATGACTTGATCTAGAGCCACTTGACTTATCAATAGGTTTCTCGATTTTAGGAGTACCGGACCCACGAACTAATTTATGTTTCTTTTACCTTCATCTCGTCGTACTGCAGAACTGCAACCTTTTCATGTTTTTCTTTTCTTTCACCAGCTACTTTCATCAAAAAATGGAAAATATCATCAAAAAACCCTCTTCGTATATTAATATTGGTTATCTATCTGTTCAAAGTAGACAAACTTGGCAAAGGAAAGTGGCATTTTCTTTGAAGATATAAGTATGTTCGTTTTCCAACGTTTTATGTTTATTGAATGTATTTACAATGCATGGACATTTAACTGTGTATACCATCTTAGCTTTGATGTTATAATTGATTCTACACCTTTATTATAATAACATTAAACGAATGGAAACAGTAAATATTTGTATAAAAAACAAACTTATTCGTAGCCCTTAATGTACCCTACCATATGTAGCAAGAAGCAGATGGCTGTGCCAGGTCACTGCGTGACGTCACAGCTGGCAGGCATTGTGGACTGCAGGGCGAGGCGGGAATGCGTCAACCTATATACTCTATCAACCTTGGCCAAGGTATCACTTCTTGATTAACCTTTATAATTGAACTAGTGGGTTCTATAGATTACATCACTTCGTATATAAATGTTTATTAACCCAACTTACAAATTATTATTATTTATAGCATGTTTCAATTTCTACTAATCGGTAATAATGTGACAATTAGCAATAATAATAATTATAATGTGACAATATCTGTCAGAACTCATAACAACTTAAAGAAACTATTGCAACTAAAATCCACGAAAATTACACTGGTGGATTAACCCCTCTGCATTTGTGTAACGAAGGTCGACTGATGAACGCATTAAAATAATATGAAATTGGTCTAGCTAAGACGCAACAAAGTGGTTCTCTCCTCAATAAACAATTTATTGAACTTTAAACTTCTATAGGCACACGACGTCCAATTTAATCGGTAATGTTATGACTAAAGCTAATACAGCAATAAATTTTGTTTCCTTGCAATTTACTCCTTGTATTTCCTTTTCAGTCACGTAACAATAGGACGGGCAAAGTGCCACTGGCCATAGCTGGAAGGGGCCCTCGGCCTGAGAGGGCCGTGAACACAGGAGGATCCTAAAATGTATTACAGTATAAAATTTATTAGTTTTATCTTTATATAATTTAAGTTACCAACGTGCACAGTGCACACACAAGTTAAACAAAAACAATATCAAAATTTCAATGCATTTGTTAGAAAAAATATCACTTATTAGTTTTAGAACGTATCCGGTAGGTAATAAAATCCTCGCAAGCAAATAGTATAATAGCAAAAAAATGGTCCCCCCCAACTCTGAATTTTCTAAAACTCGTCAGAGTAAGTTGAAACGTAATTTTTCTTGAAATTTGCGAGGATGAACGCCTCCAGACCCTTAAAGTTTGTTTAAAGTAAACATGACATATTCTATCGTGTATTAGACATAATATTTTCAACTGAGATCGCGTTTCCTTGAAATGCGTGAAATTGTTTAAAATTAGAAATTTGAAAAAATTTAAATGATAACGATTTATTGGAAAAGAGTTTACTATTTGTCGATTTATTTAAAATAAACGGTACCAGGAACTGGCACATAGTTTCTCACAAAAATATTTAAATTATTAAACAGATTCACTGTGACTTCATAATTATTGTAGGTGGGGTAGGAGAGGTGATTTATTGAAGTATGAGATTAACTAATAAATATTATTATTATTATTATTATTATTATCTAGAGAGAAAACTATTCAATCGATTTCGAAAAAAATTGCACCAAACACGTCAATTAAGCCAGTAGAGATGCACGAAAAAAGGGTTTTAAAAATTTTGAAAAACAACCCTCTTTATGGCCAAAAAAACCCCAAAATCAGTTATTATTGTTATTATTATTAGCTAAATGAGAATTTTTAGAAAGATGCTGTTTTTTGCATACAATAGGGTACATTAAAGGCTACAAATAAGCCAAATTTTATCAAATTCGTTAGAGCCGTTTTTTATAAAAAAATAATAACTGTTTTTTGGGGTTTTTTTGCCAAAAGGGGGTTGTTTTCAAAATTTATCAAATCCGTTTTTCGTGCATCTATACAGGCCTACTTGACATGTCTGGTGCAAATTTGTTTGAAATCGATCGAATAGTTTTCGCTCTAGCTTTGTATACATACATACATACAGGCATACAGACAGACGTTTTGTAAAAACCACTTTTTTGGACTCAGGGGTCCCAAAACGGATATTTCCACAAAAATCTCAACATCGATTTTTTGCGATCACTATACTTTCTCTATACTGTAGTGTAGTGAGAAAGTAAAACATACTATATTCGTTTGCGTAGTGAATTATTATAAAATAATTTAAAAAAGGCTTTAACCTTGGTTGAGCTTCTTTATATTGGGTAAGAGAGGGCCCCATCCTATTTGAAATGGGCCTAGAACGGTATAGTTACGCCTCTGATCCTTTTAATACATTGCAAGCTCTAAACTCTCTCCTTGTATTTTAAAGTCACCTCCCATGACGCATCCCAGTCCCTTCAACACATCCACAAGTGGAAGTGCGCATCCTACAAGCAAGGGTAAACATTAAGGGCTGCTGTCGGTAGAATTTAATGAACTGTACAGTGGGATGTTAATGTGTGTGCGTTACGCACGTGTCGGATGCGTTAGGTCCGCATTGGATACGCAGGATGTGAACATGACTAAGGTAAATTAAGGACGCCGGTGATGAAAACCGGATTGTTCTAAATCATATGAGACTGTGTTACTAGGCATCCGTAGTTTTGTTGTTATAATGGCTTAAATTATTCTAAGATATTGTTGTACCATACTTTTGATAAAATCATTAATGGTTTATATTCTAAGGTTTGTAACAGGATACAACAGAAATAATTATTCACTTAACTGCTAAAACGTTTCTATTTATGACTAGCGGAGACCCATGCGTGCTCCGCACGACAACCCTGTTGGAACCTTCTATACATGTGTTATGTTTTCTTCATAATAAAGGTGTAGAATTAATAATAACCTCAAGCTAGGATGGCAAATAATGTTAAATGTCCAAATTAAAATATTACGTATACAGTTATAATAAAGGTTAAAAGAACCAACAAGACTCAGGTCCACATTTAAACAAAAACCCTAATCTAAAAGTTAGAAATACAAATAATTGTTCGAATTTTGAAATCAGCTGTTAATAGAAATATTAGAGCAAACAGCTGACCAATATATAAACAGTAAAAATATTTTATTATTATTATTTTATTATGGCGATCCCATTGCCATGAAATATTTAACATAGTGTGTGTTTTTACTGCGTCCAACACATAGCGTTGATTACAAAAAACTAACCTAAAAGTTAGAAGTACAAATATTTTTTTTTAAAGTTTGAAGTGAGCTGTTAATGGAAATATTAGAAGAAACAGCTGATTACTGTACCAAGAATAAACGTATTTAATTATAATTTAGTATGGCACTCCTATTGCCGTAAAATATTGAGTACAGTTTATGTAGTTTTTACGTCAAACAGATAACGCTGTTGTTTCTTTTTTTTTCCGAAAAGTATGTAAAACCACACGTGCATTCAAATTCACGTTACTTTAAATTTCAAATCAATCGGTGAAGAACTTTCGGAGATTTGAGATTTTGAACAAACGAACATTTACATTTTTATTTATGTAGGTAGATATCAACTGCCAACATAAAATCTATTTAATAATAACTATATGACAATGAGATAATCAATAAAATCATTATGTTCATTCAATAAAAATGGATTATTGCAAGATAAGCTTATATTGCAAGATATTCTTCAACTTTTTTCCAAAACGAATTGTCCACTAAATCTATAATCCTATTACTTTATAAGTCGTTCATATTCTAGCAAATTGCGAATTTCTTAACTAACAGATACTTACGTGCTAATAGCGCAAAACGACATTCACCATTGTTTCAACTTATTAAAAGTTACTCATTATTATTAGTTTGAACATTTTACTATTTTTGTATGGCTTTCCTCTAAACTAAAACTAATCAACCACATAATAGCAACAAATCCATCGTAATATCTCCAAGTGTTTCTTTTCCTCGCATTGGTTGTTTTCTCCTCTCCTAATCTTTTTTCGAATGCACATTTTTTTTAATATAACTTGAAAGCCTATACACATTTTAGTGTTGTAACCTTAAATCTGTTTACTCTAACTGTACTGTTTGAGTTTGCAGTTTATGTAAAAAGTTTAACCTAACATAAATCTAAGGAAACGGTTGTTATTGCATTATTTGTACTAAAGATATTAAGGTGTGCCCACATTCCAACAGGAATGTAAACAAAAAGCGCTTTCGGTAAAATAACAATATTTCTTGAAGAAAAAACAGTTATCCTCCTCTTGATTCTTACGCTATCAAAATGGTTGAAGATAACATGAAATGAAATATAGGTTGGCAATTAAAATTCTCTGTAAATAAAACGGTAGTGGTAAACTATGTGTATTTGTATAGCCTTCAAGCCTCTTTATCTAACTGTGGTCGCAGTAACGCCAATAAACCCAACGGCATGGACTAAGACATTTTTTTTTCAATACAATATATCTTTGATTTTAGTTGAGAGATCAAATATAAATAAAATTAAAATTAGTTTTCCCACAGCTGTTTAATAAAGTACGTTTTTCCACACTCACAGCAGTGCGCAAACTAAACTACATGTGTTCAGCTTTAAGCAACTATACCTCTTTGTTTTTCTTTACCACAAGGCTAAACAGCTGGAGTGCGGTAAACACTTTCAAAATTTTCAAAACATAGACTACATCAGCTGTTTACTTTGCGCACTGTTCGCAAAGTAAACAGCTGTTGCAGTCTATGTTTTGAAAATGTTGATTTTTATGGAACTAACTTTAAAACATACCTTTTTAGCGAATAAAAAAATGAGCTATTGGAAATAGCCATACGAAAAATGAGCTATTGCAGTGGCCCTTATGGTAAGACCCAAGGTCGGGAGTAGCAAATGAGCACCGATCATGGTCCCCAGAACAAGTTTTGGAGTGTAATTAAAAATCATATATATATATATATATATATATACACACAGACAGCTGTTCAACGCCTTCGTGAGTAGACCTATTTCCCAAATTGTTGGTTGAAACCCTAAAACATAGGCATATAAACTTAATTTTGGAAATTTGCTCAACTCATGTCAGCGGTCCACCTGCGTGGTCGAATTATTTAAAACTAAAACACTAATTTAAACAGTAGCTGTAGAAAAACGGGTTCAAAGTTTAATTTGTCAACTAATTGTCTCGTGCGACAAACTCAACTTTGCACCCTAGATACACAAATAACTATAATTGTGTTTTTACAGTCAACTCAGTTTAATATCATTGTATGGAAAGAAATACTTTTGATAGTTCCTAGAAACAAAAAAGTTTATAGCCTACAACTATTTCAAAACTTTGACAGCGGCCATATCATTTAGAAGAGATTTGAACAAATAAAATAAGAATATTTATATAAATAATATATAAAGGTACACGAGTGAGTCGCATGGGAGGTGAATATTACTTGGGTATATGACGAGGAAGGGTGGCGAAATAGAAGTGAAGGGGCAAAAGTCGGTACTTAACTTGAAACAAAAGACTTCGTGTTTTATGACAACGATTAGAGCAATTGTCTGAAGCTAGGAACTGCGCTCAATGCATTTAGTCGGCAAATCTACAGACACTTTGTATTCTTCTTTAAAGACGGTAGTTAGAATCGACAGTATAGATATCTGGGTCTTTGGTTTTGAATAAATAGGAATTGAGGGCGACGAAACAAGCGAACATTACAGTCATCTAGCAAGTCTACGAAGATCTATTATAGGATATTTACAAAGATTAATTCTTCTGTGGAACAAATAGTTTTACCCGTGGATACCCATAAGGGTCTATCTGCATTTACTACCAGGAGTGATAACATCGTGGTAGCCGAGTCAACACTTACAAAGACTAAACAAAACATTTATAGACACATGCACGTCCTTTAGCGCACATTATAGAAACTGACATGTCATAGAATTTGTGTACACCTCTTTCTTATGCAGACTTTCCTCTATCAAGAATACATTCCTACATTCTTTCCAGACGTTAAAATACTTTAAGGATTTGAGAAGGAAAGAACACTGTTCTTATTTCTATTGTTATCGTTTTTACTTACTAGTAGAATGTGTATATAGCAACTAAAGCCTAAATAGTTATATCAAAATCTCCGGTTCCTCAAACATAACGTGACAGAAGCAACTGATATACTACAGATAAACTGTTCGAACTTATAACTAATTCTTAATTATTTTAATAATCCTTTGGAAGCGATGTGGTGTTTATTTACATTCGAGAAAACACTTGTTTTTACATTACTAATCAAATTATTATCCAACTGAACTTCATTTTTCGAATTTTGCACTCATATTACCATTGTTTCCCCACTTTGCGTTTTACCAAACGTCTGCAGGCGATTTAATAAATGCATATCCACTGAAAATTGTAGTCTCACATTAATTCGAGTGCCTGGGGCTATCTGACGACGCTCGACAAGGCAAGTGTGCGATTCTTCTTCTACGAAGCACTCAAACATAAAAACAGGGAAGACATTCATCAACCACGACATTTTTTAACTTGTGGTTTTTTGCATATTAAGGGCTACAAATAAACCAAATTTTATCAAAATCGTTAGAGCCGCTTTTAAGAAATTTAGTTTTTCTCGTTTTTTGGTTATTTTTGAGGGGGGTTGGTAAAACCCCTTAAAAATACAAAATTTGAAAAAATGAAAAAACTCCTTGATATATTCCAGAACTACACCTACATACCAAATTTAATCAAAATCGGACCGTTAGTATGGTCTCCAGCTCTGTACACATTCTTATGGACACTCAGACACGGGCACCCTGACAGACATCACCCCAAAACCACTTTTTTGGGTTCAGGGAGCACCAAAACAGATAATTAGATTAAAAATTCAAATTCGAAAATTTGGACGAAAACAATACTTCCTACATATACTACGTATATGGGGGAGAAAGTAAAAATAGAACTGCAAAAAAAGCAAAACTAACTTTAAAAAAGTAAAAAATGTGACATTATTAATTTAAACTTTTTGAAGTGAAAACTTTTATATAAGCGCACCGTGTCCAAAATATTTGGCCGGTGGTGAATTGGATTTTACAGTCACGCTCTAATAGTCCATATAATCTAGTCCACATGTGTATATAGCATATAGTTTACTTGGTAATATCTTATAATACCTTGTTAATACTTGGAAATGTTCATTGTGCTTCCTCATTTCGTAAGTTGTGTTAAAATTGTTTACTTGGTAATAACGCTGAAATGGACATTGTGCGTCCTCATTTTGTAAGTCGTGTTAAAATAGTTTACTTGGTAAAACCTCTGAAATGGACATTGTTCTTCCTCATTTCGTAAGTTGTTTTAAAATAGTTTACTTAGTAGTGTTAAAATAATCAAATTTCAGATTTAACCAATATGACCAACGATTTATATTCATTACAGTTTTCACTTCTGTCGGCAGTCCCTCGACTGCTTTTTTTAATATTAAAAACATTACAGAAACCAATCGCTAAAAATAAAACTATTATATCTTTAATAGTTTCTTTTTATAGATATAAGAAAATATCTAGCTAAACGTTAAAAAATAAACTTAAAACATAAAACTGTATTAAATAAGCACAAATCTGTCAAACTCAATCACAATAATAATGATAAACATCCAATTAATGTACGACTGACTTTATTTTATTCTAAATACTAAAACGTAAGAAGTAAAATGTATTATCATAAGAATCGAATCGCAATCAAAAAAGTAAAAACTTAAAAAATTACACAGTGCTAAAAACTAAGAAATAAAGGCTTTATGATCAAACAATCACCTTCATAAAAAAACATGTAACTTGTTTGTTTTTATCAAAGTTAAATAAGTAAAGATAAGAAATTTAAGGAATTTAAGATATAATTGTTTACAAAATTTTCTTCGAAGTAGGTGACAAATTAATAGAAAAATTACGGTTACAGACTACTATGAAGTAAACATAACATAGAGAGTTTACTAATTTTTTTAATTTTTCACATACTTCAAATTCAATTTATTGAACATGTGTTTAAAATGTCAATAGGCTCCATACAATTCTCGTCTTTACTTGACATATATCCTTTCAATAAAAACGAAAAGTGCTACGTCTCTAACGATGTGTAATTTATATGCTTTAAAGGAAGTTGATTCTTTATTTAAAAACCTTTTATTTATTAGTTTTCAACATTTCTTAGTATTTTTAAAGCTGTTTGGTTTTTATTACAGAACGTTTTTATTGGACAGATTAAGTTATCTGTGAAGAGTTATCTGTGAAGAGGAAAGGCCCCTTGAGCTTTTCAAGAGCGTTGTACATGTTGTTTTTTCTCTATATTAAGAAGATCAAAACTAAACTATTAGAACAATATTTTATTGATGTAGTTTTAAACTACAAACCCCATAAATAAAGAAAAATTTAATTGTGTGCTTAAGACCATACTGGAGAAGTGTAAACCTTTTAATTAACACAACTCACGAAACGAGGAAGCACAGTGTTCATTGTTTAACATAACTTACGAAATGAGTAAGCACATATTTTTAACACAACTTACGAAATGAGGAAGGACAATGTCCATTTCAGAGGTATTATTAATTATTAAACTATACATTGTATTAACAATAACAGATTAAGCTTATGTCGTTGGACAAGCTGTTACACATATATACCCACCTTAAATATACTAAATTAGCAATGCGATTGTGGCCTAAACGGCTAAGGCGATAGTCTATGGTGATGGAATCTGCTGTTCGAATCTCGGAAGGACCAAACATTTTTTTTTTAAACAGATAGAACAGAGCGTTTTACTTTAGGAGCGTTTCACAAAATACATGGTGAAATGTGTGACGGTATAATCCGATTACCCCCATCAACAAGTAAACTATACAGGGTGATTTTTTTAGGCCATCATTGGCATGTCAGAAACTATAAAAGTTACAACAATCTTTAAATGGGGGACCTTCCCTACTTTTTCCCTTACATTAAAAATACAATATTAACATTTCCAAAAACTCCTCCATTTTTCCAATATTGCGGCAAACCTCGTTTTTTCAAATGGAAACCAATATTTTTTATGCTCAATTTCAATTGAGGACACAAATTTAAGATGTTTTTATTCTTTTGTATTTTTTCCTAAACCCAACCGTTTATGAGCTACAGCCTCTCAAACATTTTCTATTTTATGTGATTTTTTTAATTCTGCCACCATTGGGATTTCAGGAAGTATTAATTTTACAGCAAACTTTAAATGGGGAACCTTAAAAATAGGGGTTTCTATTTGAAAAAATGAAGTTTACCGCCATATTGGGAAAATGGCGGAGTTTTTGGAGATGTTAATATTGTATTTTTAATGTAAGGGAAAAAGTAGGGAAGGTCCCGCATTTAAAGATTGTTGTAACTTTTATAGTTTCTGAGATGCCAATGGTGGTCCATTTAAAAAAATCACCCTGTATACTCTGCTATACACACATATATAAAAAGTTTTTGGATGTGGTGCATCTATAGAAGTTTACACTTCAAAAACCTGCAATCGAAGCAACAAAAAACGTTAAAAACAAACTAACTATATTACTGTACATTTTTACTTTCTCCCCCTATACCATAGTATATGGAGAAAGTATTGTATTCGTCAAAATTTTCGAGTTTGAGTTTTTGGTGGAAATATCCGTTTTGGGTCCCCCTGAACCTAAAAAAGTGGTTTTCGGAGTGATGTCTGTGTGTGTGTCTGTATGTGTGTCTGTGTGTCTGTGTGTCTGTGTGGATGTTATCAGACCTAGAGCCTAAACCAGTAGTCCGATTTTGATGAAATTTGGTATGGAGGTACTAATCCATGGTATCTCCAGGCGTTTTTTTCATTTTTGTGAATTTTTTATTTTTAAGGGTAATTTTCCCATAAAAACCCTTAAAATAACGGAAAAATCAGCTTTTCTCAAAAACGGCTCTAACGATTTTGATTAAAATTTTATAGTTTATTAGGGACCAATAGTACTATAAACTGTAAAATTTTAATCAAAATCGTTCGAGCCGTTTTTGAGAAAAGTTGGTTTTTCCGTTATTTTATGGATTCTTATGGGAAAACAACTTTAATACAAAATTACCTCTCCTACCCCACCCTACAAGTCACCGTGACGTTTAATAATTTAAATATGTTTGTGAGAAAGTATGTGCCAGTTCCTGGTACCGTTTATTGTTAATATAATTAATCTCACGTAAAACGCCCACAGTTCAAAGTATAAACAATACAATGCAGATTGTGACGAAAAGGCTAAAGGTGAAATAGCAGTACTCGCACTCAAATCTGTTGATTGAATACCTGACCATATTGAGAACCAGACTGTATGCTGCTACTATACAAGTTTCTGCGTAAGTACAAATGACGGACCACACAGCTCTATAGCCCTATAGTAGATTAAAATTGTTTACCAGAATTGTTTGCAAGATATCCTACAACTCTTCTTCCTGTAGGTTATTTTAATACCCGTCATCGTCCATGGAGTTATAATATAATTCTCGAAGAAACCATATTGAAAATACTATTTGGTTTTCATTTTGCTCCCCAACTCATGTCGTTTCCCTCTACAAATAGTTGAACTACGGTTGATATGTATATTTGTAGCCCTTAGGTAGAAACAAAATTCAGTGCCCTTTCTGTTAGCGATCACATACCCTTTAAGGTTTCTCTAGATATAATTATTGCGTTAAAGTTTTATTTTTCAAGAAGGTGGGAAATGTTTTAAAACAAATAAAATTCAAGAAAACAGAATGAAAATTCTTTTAAAAATTTAAGAAAAGCCCCAAGACTCTGACAACAACGTTAGATTATTGAAAAGAGAAGCAAATGTTCAGAAAGGCTATTGTCAAGCCAGAGAGCCCATATAGAGCTTTGTTTAAAATCCAGATATTCACAGAACATAGATTCTTTTATTCTACCTGCATGCAAAAGTGAAAGATTGAGGATCCGGAATGCAAGTACGAAGACTCCAATAGGTACATTTTCAGCACAAATTCTCTGAAATTAACAAATGGACAAAGGAGACTGAAATGTTTTAAACAAATCAAATTGAATAAAAGAAGAATTAAAATTATTCAAAACATTTAAGAATAAACCCCCAAGACTCAGGCAACAACGTTAGTGAGAAGAGAAGCAAATGGTCAACAAGGTTATTGAGCAAAGAGAAGTGAACTTTGCTTGGTCCTGATATTCATAGAACATAGTTCCTTTCACTCTACCTGCATGGAAAAGTGAAAGATTGAGCGATCGGAATGCTAGTACGAATACTCCAATAGGGCAATGTTCAGCACAAATTCTTTGAATATAACAGATAGATAAATGAGAGGGAAATGTTTGAAGATGCAACTGGACAACTCTTGCCAGTAAATTTATAAATATTATACCACCATTAAGTAACACATTATGTTACAAATAGTGTAATTTTAACTATTTGTTTTTGTTTACATTTTATTTCATTATTTGTAACATATTTATTTTATTTAAAAAGTACATTCGTACAACTGCTGCTTAGTGGAAGCAAAGCGATATTACAGATATCGGTAGTAATAAGCTCTACTCGTAAAGACAATAACTACGTAATAAAGACGTGTTGAGGCGATGGCTGAACGCCAAACTTCGACGTTACTATCTTGACCCTCCTTAGACACGCTAAAGTGGAGTGGTGAGAACATCAATATAACGACTGTGACAATTTGGGTTCAATGTAGATAGGATTTTAAGCAATGAATCTCTGGTTTTTATATCTTTAAAAAGAAATTATTTTAAGGGGTAAATAATGTTAACCTACTTTAAGGTACGATTTTCTTGAAATCGGTAAAATTTATTAGAGTTCAGTTTTTCTTTCAACAAAACTTGGTTTCATGCACACTTTGAAATTAATAAAATATATTTTACTATAAAATGTACATGTTGCCCATTTTTTTACAAAAATCTCACAAAAACTTGTTGCTCACATTATAAATTGTTGCACTAAATAGCGTTTTATTATATTTATTTATTTGAATTTGTTACTTTCCAATGATGTACTAACTATAGTATGATAAATTATCAAAACAAAAATCAAATTGATTTTATTAGTTCCTTAGAAAATTGTACCAACTGATCAACATTCTAGAAGGACTAGCAATGACGAAAACTATAATTAAGACATTTAGAACAAAAATACATTCCTACTCCATGTGGGTTCATTGTGATATTAAAGCTCGCCTATAATGTTTCAAAAACTACGACACCTAGGCTGAGTTGCACCAACCGGGATCAAATACCTAGATCAGTAAATCCTGGATCAATTATTTGATCCAGGTATGGTGCAATAGAAACCAATACAACTTTCCTAGATCCTGGATCAAATACAACTTTGATCCTAGATCAAAACTGATCCTGGTTGGTGCAACTCAGCCCTAATGTGTTAGAAATAATTAGGTACACGGTTAGGATAGTTATATGTCAAATATAATAGGATAATTAGTTAATGAATGTTTAGGGTAAAATAGTTTAAACAAAAAACAAAACACGGAAGTATGAAGTTATCATTACATGATACAGGAACTGTGAAAATGTCTGACATCAGCAAAACACGCATGCTTAAATAAACACTTATACGCAGGCCTACTTTTTATGGATATTATGAAACTGTTAAATACAAGAAATCTCACTTATTGTTTGTCTACTGAATTTGTCTAGGGGTTTCGAATAAACGTATTCAATTTTAATATTTTATATTGTAGCTAACTTTGAAAATATTTTCATAATATTCTAAAGAAAATATTGTTCATAAATGGTGCGTATGATAGGTTTCAAAATTAATTTTAAGAATAAAACGCAGAACACAATTAATTCTCACAAAAAGAGGTTTAATCGTCAAACGCGTTTCAACGACGAAGACGCCATCTTCAGTGATATTCGAGTTGCAACAAAATTATAACTTATTACAGTATTGTTTACCTATTTTTCCGACAAATTTTATTTGTATAAATAATATCCGTTAAAATTACTACATTTTATAAAGTACCATAGGGCTCGCTTCGCTCAACCACTCCGTCGGCGATGCATTTCCAGGTTATTGTATACTATGATATTTTCACAGGAATGACGATTTATTAAGAAAACTATTTCTAATTTTTATATATAAGAAAGGCAATTTTCAATTTATAACTCATCCAAAATGTGATACGGCAAAGGAGCATTTCAAACTGGTCAAACAGGCCGAGGAAAGAATAAAGTTGTCATCATTTTAATAGTGATAGGTGTTTGAATTGTGATATAGTAAGCATTTTGCGTAGTTTGTGTTTGATATTACGAAACTAAAATAAAAAAAATATAGTTGTGAAGAATAATTACGTGATTATAAATTTGCCAATTTGGTTACTATTATAATAAATGAAAATGCATTCAACAAACGTGTGTCAGTTCAGTGTAGGCCACACCTTGAATTGTGTTGCTAAGCTTTACGTTGATTATGAATTGGCCAATCAGTCTGGACCTATTCTTTTATATATGATAATTCTTTTTAACCAATAACAAGTTTCTGTTATTATTCAAATAAGATTTAATATTATAAGAAAACTTCCAAGACTAGGTTTTTTTTTATAAAATGAAAGTCTAAGATCATAACTATCATACATAGACATGTCATACACATTTCATACATTATTATGGCTATAATTTACCTCCATAGCCTTGCCAAAAATGTAATGGAGTATTTTCCACACAGGCCTTTGTGTTTTCCCTATAAATAAACTTTCCGATACAAAAATTCCCTACAAATGCTGACTTGTACCTCCCGCGTTGACGTAAATATCTCCCCAGGCGTAGAGATGGGCGATTTTCTGTGAGCAGTGATCTCGGTGAGCATTTAAGGGAAATAGCAATTAACAATAGCAGGGATTTAATCACAGTTTAGATCGCAGTTATCGAAAAAGAAACTGCTATTCTGCTATGAGATCTATGTTATTTTCCTTTCCTGCTCACTGCTCAGTGTTCAATACATTAACTTGTGTTAGTAAACTGCTTGTTACTAACACATGGCCAGGGGTTTTCTAGTACCGGTACGCCGTTCCGGTACTGCTTTTTATAAATTTGTTTCACGTTTTGTTTCAACGTTGCTCTGGACCATGCACATTAACTCAATCACACTCATTCAACACTCGGTTCAGAATTGTACTTCCGCCAATCGAAAAACTTCAAGATATAACATACAGGATTTCATTTTGGGAGGGGTCATAAAAAGTCGAAAACAACATTACCAGAAATTTAACAACAACTTGTCTGGGGAATTAAAAAATATATTAACTCTATGAAATAGTTTTTTAATGCATTTCTAGGCCATAAAGATTGTCTTGAAAGAGCAAGAGTTTCTTGCAGATTAAAGAATAAAATAAACACTAGTCATTAAAAAGTTTACAGGAACAGTACTAAAATTAAAATCAATAACTCCACAACATGATCACTAAATCTACGATCCACTTTGTTTCACTAAATTTAAAACAACGTAACACAAACTCTCACTTGATAAAATCATGTATGGTCCACAAAATAACATCTTCTGCAGCTGTAAACTTGTAGGACGTGTTTCCATTATTGATATAAACAGGTAGGATAAACATAATGCTTAGGCTGCCTAGGGAGATATATTGTATGCATTTGTATTTACTGTAGTTATTCATGTATATGTTTTGTTTTGTTTTAATGTTTATATTTATTTGTTTATGTATTTAGTAGAGTGTTGGCAGAAGTCTGTCAATTAATGTTCCGTTTACTTTTGGTTAGGTTTCTACATTCAATATTCTGTAGTTTGTGTGTGTGTGTGTGTGCTATGTTAAATTTTGTGAGAAAATGAGTGAGTTAGTGATAGACACTAATAGATAAAATTGAGTAATAGATAAAGTTAGTGAATTACTACTTTTGTTAGTGGAACAGAGACCTGTTTTGTGGAACAAAACATTAGACATATTTATATAAAGATCAAGATGCTACAAGGAATGCGTGGAAGGAAGTGTGCGTAGGAATTAGGTGCTATTTTGAAGATCTGGATGAAATTCTGGTATTTTTCCTTTGGATGCTGTCTTTAATGTGGCCAAGTAACTCGTCAAATGTCTTTTGACATATGGAGTCATTCCTTAAGTCTTCAAACAACTTACAAAATGCTCTTTTCTCCTTAGGTTTACAGTATGAATACAAACAAGGTGATTGTCTGTTGCCTTCTTTTTCTTCGACGGTATAACAAAAGTGCTAAAAGTTTGTTGCCTGTCCATTTCATAATTTAAACACTAAATAATGTATGGATTAAAAACCTGTATAGAGAACAAACACACCCGAAGAAATCTCTCTAGCTACATGTGTGGCGGTATTTTTGCCACTACATGTATGGCGGTGTTTTTGCCGCTACATGTATGGCGATGTTTTTACCGCTGCATGTGTAAGAACGCCGATTTTCTCAAGCGGCGACGGCGACATTAAAGCCGCGGCAAAAAAAACGCCCAGTGTATAACCAGCGTAACGAACCTGTGCAATTTTGCAGATCTGACGATAAATTGCTCAGATTGGACGATAAATTGTTCCAGGTATATCCACCAATTATTAAATCAGTTTCTGCAATCACTTCGCTCCACCCCGCAACATTTAGTCAGATAACTAGGCTGGCTAGTGAAAGCCTGTCTAAAGCCCTCTAAAACTTTCCTAAGGATGAGACTTGCACTAACGAATTTCTTGCATCAAGCGCATACTAAATTTTATGTAGCAGCAGTCCTTTCAGAAATAGAGGGAGTAGTGTTTCGAGTAATATTTCCGGGATAGAGGGGGAATGTTGATTCGTTGTATGTAGGCCTATGCTATTTATATGAGCAAATTTTTGTCTAGAAACTCGCCTTTAGTTGAGAGAACCTTTCGACGTTCGCTAAGAATATATAAGCCTATATCAATTTGAAGCAAAACCTTCAGAAAAATGAGCTATTGCAGTGGCCCTTATGGTGAGACCCAAGGTCGGGAGTAACAAATGAGCACCGATCATGGTCCCCAGAACACGTTTTTGGGTGTCATTAAAATTCATATATATATGATTTTTAATGACACCCCAAAACGTGTTCTGGGGACATCGGTGCTCATTTGCTACTCCCGACCTTGGGTCTTGTCATAAGGGCCACTGCAATAGCTCATTTTGATATGGAATTCGCTAAAAAGCATTTAAAAGATAGAATTTTTAAGTTTATATAAATACATTATAACTTATATAAATAAATATGTTTAAAAAATAGGCCTACAGTTTTATAATCCTTATTATTGTACACATTTACCGAGTTAAAAATCCCCGTTAGCATAGTTAGGTAGGCCCAGATAATTTTTTCAAATTGTTTGTTTTTTAAAAGATGTATTTCTGATGTGTATCTAATTAATAAGACTGTGATTTTTCATGGGGCTTACTAGTTATACGACAATTTTAAACAATAAAAAACTGTACTATTACTGAACCACATAGAGTATTAATAATTATGCATTGTAATACAACCCAACCTCAAACAAATATCTACAAAAAGCATAACAATTTGTAAATATTTGTTTAGAATTTAATTTGATCTAGACGAAACTAGTAAGTAGAGCCCTGTAGTAAAACTCATAATATACAGGGTAATTCATAACTATACGGCATGTCCAAGTAGCTCATTCTATAGCTAAAAATAAGAAAAACAGTTTATAAAAACATAAGCCCAAAAACGCCTCATTTTTCAAATATCAGCCATTTGTTTTTTTTAGAAAATAATTAATATCTATAGAACGGTTTGACTGATGAGTTCAAACTTGTTATGAAGCTTAACCTAACAACGATCTATCTCCAAGAAAAATAATCGATTGTATCCAATCATGCGTTTCAAAATGGCGGCTGTTAGACCATTTCAAACCTAAATTACCTAAAAACCGTACATTTTAACAAAAAATGTCAAGACACATTTTTTAAACTCTTTTATTCCCTATCGAATAGTGTACCTGTCAAAACAATCGGATGAAGGATAGTAGTTAAATTAAATATGATGACAGCATATGTAGGACTACATACAATATTGCAGTGTTTACTGTGTTGGTATAGGATGCCGGGTTGAACAAATTATTACGCATAACTAAACTATTTTCCTTCGTCCGCATTCATCTGTATTGTTTTGACAGTTACACCATCCGATAAGGAATCATAACTGCTACAAAAAGGTGTCTTGACATTTTTTGTTAAAATTTACGGTTTTTGAGTAAGTTAGTTTTGAATTTTTCAAAAGTCCCCCATATTGAAACGCATGATTGGATAGAAACGAGTATTTTTCTTGAAATAGATCATTGTTAGGTTAAACTTCATGCCAAGTTTGAACTCAAGCAGTCATACCTCCAGATATGAATTATATAAAAAAAAAATAGTGGATATCTGGAAAACGAAGCGTTTTCGAGCCTATGTTTATATGATTTTTCTTATTTTTACTTTCTCCACCCTATACGTAGTATATGGAGAAAGTATTGTTTTCGTAAAAATGTTCGAATTTGAATTTTCAGTTGAATTATCTGTTTTGGTGCTCCCAGAAAACCAAAAAATTGTTTAGTGCAATTATCTGTGTTGGTGCTCCCTGACCCCAAAAATATTTTTAGTGGAATTTTTTGTTTTGGTGCTCCCTGAACCCAAAAAAGTGTTTTTAGAGTGGTGTCTGTCTATCAGTCTGTCTGTATGTATACACGACCAGAGAGGACACTATTGGTCCGATTTTCATGAAATTTGGTATGTAGGTACTAAACCCTAATATCTCCAGGCTTTTTTTCATTTTTTGGAATTTGTAATTTTTAAGGGTAATTTACCCCTAAAAACCCATAAAAAACGACAAAAATACACATTTTTCAAAAACGGCTCTAACGATTTTGGTCAAATTTTCAGTATTTATAGTGCTTAAGATGCCAAACAAAATGACACCACCCGCTTTTATCAAAACTTCGGCGTTTTATAATTATGGGGAAATGTTTAAAAATAAACAAGTTTGTGTTGTCAATCTAGCATCGCGGCAGCGGCCTCATAGAGTAGCACTACGGTAGCGAGCACGGCCAGTAATTCAAAGGTCGCGCGATCGAATCCCGCCTGGAAAAATAATTTTGTATACGATTGACGTAGGTAGAATATTATTTTTTTGTTTTGTTCTAAAAAGTAGTAAAAAATAAAATGATTAAAAACAATATTATTTTGATTACAGTAAGTTGGGAGAAAGTTTGTGTCAGTTAACTGATACCGTTTATTAGCTTTAGAAAGAGCTACCGAGGCATTGCCGCATAGTTCTGAATCACTCTGTATAAGCTAAATTGAAAATACTATCGCAGTTATTTATGTGAGTGGAGCGAGCATTTTTGTGGCCGTGGGCGTGCAAAACACGCAGAGTTTCCCGTACTATAACATAATTAAAAAAACTATATCTCACATGGCTTACGTCAAATTACATTACATTCGTAATTAACACATCCAAAACAGCCTATTTGTTTGTCGGTTCCGTCTGTAAATAGAAACCTGGGTATTTTGTGTCATTAAGTAACACAGTCACTTATTTTAATCAACGAAAGCATATCAAATAGACCATTTTAGGAGAGTGCATCAAAATCTTGTGAAAATTTAGTTTTCATCATTTAAATTCTATAGGTTTAATGGTGAGTGTTATATAATCAGAGTTTTATATTTTTAACTTTTGCTGTAAGTCTGGCAAAGAGTTATACATTTTATATTGCATCCTGTGACTGTGGAAATTCAAAAAGTTCGTGAGTAAAAACTGTAATATTTTTGTATAGTTTGAAACATATATAAGATTAAATTAATTTACACTTTTACTTTTTAGTCAAGTCATGTTAGACAAACTACCTAAAAAAAACTCTTATAAGCTAGGAATTTGTTATACATGTTGTATTTAGCTAGTTTAATAACATACTAAAATTCCTCGCAAAAACAACCTGTGTTACGGCTGCCATCTTGGCAAATGGCGTCCAAAAAACAGTTTTTCCCCCATAACTCAAAAACAATTCATCCTATAGAAGTGTTACAAATAAAAAATGTTTGTCACAAAAAGAACTACAACTTTTGTTCGTAGCAATTTTTTAATAAAATTAACCGTTTAGGTATAAAATGCAGTATTTGGAAAGCGATTTTGACAATTTGTAAAAAAAGCACTAATTACCGTTAAGGGGTGTTATAAAGAAATGTTTAACAAAAAAATGTTTTTTTAATTTAAAGATTTTAATTTCCTGAACAGTTTCATACCAGTAACATAACTTTTCTCAATATTTTATGTGAATTGTTAAATGTTACACCGCTGTTGCCTTCGATGCATTTCGCTACCAAGCTAGGCTGCCATGATAATGGGTACACAATGGGTTCCAACATAAATTTCGAAACAAAAAATTCAATACAGTAAAACAAACCATGTGTAAATTCAGTAGAAGTTTATTATGGTAGCCTAACTTGGTAGCTTGGTTTTTGGACGACATTTTCTATGATGGCGGTCGTAGCACAGATTTTAGTTTGCGAGGACTTTTAGTATGTTATTACAGTAGCTAAATACAACATTCCTAGCTTATAAGAGTTTTTTAGGTAATAGGGTAATTTTCATTTAAAATGACTACACTGTTTTGTATTATTGTTATTATTATTTAGTGGTAGTAAAATTGATGAAAACCAGCATTTGGTTATAAATATTTATAATTGGTGTTATTTATATAAATTTGTTAAAATACGTATATTTATTTATTACATATGTATTATAACTTGCATTATACATATTATTAAGCACCATTGGGTTACATCTACAGAAAATCAACTTCTAACTATACTTTATCTGAATTGAAACTGGTGGCTTTATAGACGGTATTAAACAATTATAAATATTAATAAATGTAATAAAAATTTAGGAGTTTCTAATAATGAATCGTTCTGGGGATTTACTACATGTTTTAAATGAGTGTACATTTATTTAAATAATATTAATAAACAATTAGTCATTAACTACGCAGAAGAGCAAATCTATGACTATCCGTGCCACAACTGTGGACAGCTACAACATTGTAATTTAGAAGTTTGTACAAGTCACTCCAAGCGTGACACTATATAAGCGATTCCATAACAGTTAAATGTTTTGTATTACAACCCACAAGAGGCTAACAGGGGATAGGGGTAGATTAACCAGATAGGGGTGGCGACCAACACCATGACAGAAGTAGATTAAGATTGGATCTAAGCTGCACTCCCCTCTCTGTACATATTCATAACTGACGTTTGCCAATGAATATTGATAAACAAATGCTAATCAGTTAAGATCTTATCCAGTCTAACTGCCGAAGACATAAACAGTTCTCGGCAACATATTGTTTGATTTGTATCGAATTGTGTTAACATGGAAGATTTGTTGTGTAGATGTCAAGTGAACAGATTGGATTAAGTGCAATTGCGTCACTATACATTCTTTTAATGTGAAATATGTCTCTTGAAGTATCAGTTAAAGATGCAAGTATGTATTGCTCCAACAAATGTTAGTCGTGTAAGAACACACAGGGTGATTCACAAAGATATGCAGAAACTTCGGGAACTCATTCTACATGAAGAAAACAAGTGATATAAACATAGGTTCTAAAACGCTTCGTTTTCCAGATATCCGCCATTTTTTTACAAAATAATTCATATCTAGAGAAATGTTTGACTGAAACTTGGCGTCAAGTTTAACCAATGGTCTATCTCAAGAAAAATAAGCGATTATATCCAAATTATAGCGATTATATCTAAAATGGTGGCTGTTTGAAAATTTCAAACCCAAATTACTCAAAAATAGTACATTTTAACAAAAAATGTCGACACCTTTTTTGTAGTTAAAACAATCGAATGAAGGTAATAGTTATTTTTTAAAGTTATGTGTAATAACTGGTTTGTTCAACCCGGAATCCTATAATAACGCAGTAAATACAACAATATTGTATATACTTATGTTGTTATTATCTTTAACTTAGCTATTATCTTTAATCCGATTGTTTTGTCAGTTACACAATCCGATAAGGAATCAAAAAGCTGCAAATAAGGTCTCTAGACATTTTTTGTTAAATGTGCTGTTTTTGAGTAATTTAGGTTTAATTTTCTTGAGATATATCATCATTAGGTTAAACTTCATGCTAAGTTTGAACTCAATCAGTCCAACATTTATCTAGATATGAATTATTTTGTAAAAAATAAACATATCTAGAAACTTAACGTTTTCGGGCCTATGTTTAAATGAACATTTTTCTTATTTTTAGCTACAGAATGATCTTCCGAAACATTGCCGTATAGTTCTGAATCACCCTGTATATTGATAAGAAATAAAGGAAAAAATATTCAATTTTCTTTTTAACATAAGTGGTCGAACAATTTCAAAATAATTTGGTTTGACTTGGGTTTATTTAGTCTTTTAGTTTACCTAATATGTATTTAATGAATACAACTTCTAGAGTCTAAACCAATATTTGTTTATCTAACAAATTGCTGTTATCTAAACATAAATTTATATGTTTTAGGGCTTCAACCAACAATTTGGGAAATAGCTGAATAGCTGCCTCCGTGTACTAAATACTTAAGTAGAATTTGTTTGCACTTAGGCCTCCAGCCAAGACTCGTTCACTCGACCTTGCGGCCTCTGATCAAAAGATTCCCTTACGGTAAAATTCCCCACGTAGATTTGAACCGGTTTCTTTTATGATATTTTACTTTTTCATCGATTTTTGGAGAACCAAGTGAGCTCTACGGTTGTGTAAAACTACAAAATCTGCACAATATCCTACATTTTTTTTTTTAGAAAACACCAAAAATAAGTTTAATTCTATTACGAAAAATCTAAAGAAATTGTCACTTTCTTTCAAAATAAACATGCTTCCAGTTATTTAATTTTTTGGCTAACGAACTTGTCCGAGCGAATTAGACAACCAATGTGTGTACCAAATTTGGACCAAATCGGTCATAAAATTATTACTTTAACGAATATATATATACGAACACATATATATATATAATGTTTAATAACACCACAAAACGCGTTCTGGGGACCACGATCGGTGCTCATTTACTACTCCCGACCTTAGGTCTCACCTCAAGGGTCACTGCAATAGCTCATCTTTTCTATGGAAATTCACTAATAAATGGTTCCTTTCATTATGTCCTTATGTTTAATACCATCTAAACATAAATACTTCTTATAATAAACTGCATCCCTTAAACTTACAATTAATTAAGGAAGAGAATGGTTAAGGGTCTGCTGTAGTGTTGGACTTCTTGGATTTGTATCCTGTAAGAGCAATGTTAAATTAAAACCATTTATTTCGTTTATTTGCTATTATAAAATTGTTTGCAAGGTCTCATTTTAACCACAGTCACAATACGCATCCGTTTTGCGTTTCAAATTTTTTTTTATCCCTTTCATTTTTCACGTATTTGTCATTTTTTAAGTATTAAGTTTGAACTTTTTTCTTTACACAATAAAAAAATTATAATTAAAAGTGAATCGCAAGCCGAATCCGCAATTTCGTAAAGAATATTCAGTTACACTCAATTACAAAAGATGGATTTATAAAATGGTGTTTTAAATGAGGCAATGCCAAAGCGCTCAAATGCAAGAAATTGCACTGTTTAAAAACGGCTGTAGAGAGAAGTGCTGGGCTCGCTGGTTGCTTTCTCGTTTACTAGAGCATACCAGTAAAGGCGCTCGTCAATCTGCTAAGTTGCGTAGGCTCTAATTTAGTTTCTGAAAATTTATTTGCCCTACGCCGCTCCTACGATTTCACTAGTCCGACTGGCACTAAGTAAAGACGACAAAGAACAAAAATAAACTAATATTACATAAACTATTTTGACGAATATCTTTCTGTTTGGTAAGGTTTGTTCACCGTAGTCGTGCAAGAATGTTCTATGTTTTCACTCCATTTACTTTACACGGCAGAATGTTAATATTGTCCTTGACTTTACTGTCCCAGGAAATGGACCAAACAATGCCTGCAAATTACATAATGATCTCTTAGTATTCAGTTGTGCTAATAGTTTTGGATTGAATATTCTATTAAAAATTAATGCAGATTGTTTCAATGCATGGCACCTAGTGTGTTAACGTTATGGCAATGTCGCCTCCACTTTATGCTACCAATGCGGCAATAAGCCTCACAACACATTCCCCATTACTAGCTTATGTAGCCATTACGTTTGCAAAGTGTATTAACATTTATCAACTTTTATAAAAGACTAGGGGAAACAACTACGTGCTCTGCACGCCAACCCCATTGGAACCTTCTATATACATAATCATCATGTTATGTTTTACTTTCTCACTATACTATAGTATAGAGAAAGTATAGTGATCGCAAAAAAAATTGATGTTGAGTTTTTTGTGGAAATATCCGTTTTAGGACCCCCTGAGCCCGAAAAAAATGGTTTTTACAAAATGTCTGTCTGTATGTATACAAAGCAAGAGCTAAAGCTATTAGATCGATTTCAAACAAATGTGCACCAGTCATGTCAAGTAGGCCTGTATAGATGTACGAAAAACGGTTTTGAAATTTTTTGAAAAACAACCCCCTTTTTGACAAAAAAACCCCCCAAAAAATCAGATATTATTTTTTTATAAAAAACGGCTCTAACGATTTTGATAAAAGTTTGCTTATTTGTAGCCTTTAATATACCCTACCATAATATGAAAAAAACAGCATCTTTCTAAAAATTCTTGTTTAGCTAATAATAATAATAATAACTGATTTTTGGAGGTTTTTGGATATAAAGGGTTTTTTCAAAATCTTTTTTCGTGCATCTATACAGGCCTAATTGACGTGTTTGGTGCAAATTAGTTTGAAATAGATCGAATAGTTTTCTCTCTAGCTAATAATAATACTATTTATTAGTTAATCTCCCACTTTAATCACCACTTCTACCCCTCCTACAATTATGAAGTCACAGTGAATCTGTTTAATAATTTAAATATGTTTGTGAGAAAGTATGTGCCAGTTTCTGGAACCGTTTATTTTTTATAACAAAAGTGAAGGATTAATAATAACGCCAAATCTAAGATGGTAAATAATGTTAAAATCAAATTATTTCGTAAATTTTATAACATCATTTATAATAAAGGTTAAAAGAACCAGCAAGGGTCATTTCTACACTTTAATAAAAACCTAACCTTAAAGTTAGAAATACAAATAATTGCTTCAAAGTTAAATCGGCTGTTAATGGAAATATTACAGCAAACAGCTGTTTTATATGTTGTTTTATTCATTTGATTGCTGTGGTAATAAATGTAAATACAAGTGTTGGTTTATCAGTCTAGGCCTAACATATGAATTTTTTCCGACTAAATTTACAAATATTGAAATAAAAAATGTTTTTATCAAAATGAATTATAGCCTATGTTACTCAGGGATAGTGTTGCTTTTTATTAGTAAAACTATTTTTTCAATCGGTTTAGTAGTTTCAGAGATTACCCCCTACATACAAACAAATGAACAAACAAGTTTGACTTCTTTATAATATTAGTATAGATAATTATATATAAGGTTTATGAACAAAATAAGAGGGTTCCCTGTAAATCCTTATTATTCTTACGCACTTGGAAGATTTCTGTAGTGGCTGTTTGGCCTAATACTTCCACTGAGAAAAATATTTTAAAATGATGGAAAATTGTCTATCTTTGTAACTCTTTAAAGATATAATGCATCCTGATTATATTCTGAGTTTACTTTTTCTTATTAATGGGCTTACTACGAACCTAGGCATTATTATAGAAATTCTAAAACATTTGCAATTATTCAATCTCGTAAGCCTAATCAAATAATGTATACGGTTTGTTTCATGAATCAAATTAACAATTTTATTTTATGAGTTGCAATATAGGCTAAATTTGTAGTTACCTTTTAAAAGAACCTTGCTGGTTAATCCATTTCAAAGGCAAGCAAATCGAAAACACATAACCTTTGTTCTGGCGTAAAAATTTAAAGTTGTAAGCATTCCATAAATTGTTGTTCAAGGTGGAAGATTTTGCAGTCAACAAATGCGATTTAACTTTAACCATTAACACTACATCTTTTGTGAAATCGTAAAGAATATTTCACCCCGACGATACCATTTAGGGCAAATAAAACATTTTTAAATTCGACACAATTTTATTAGAAGGAACTTATTCTGTATAGTAATTACAATTTTTTAATTTTAAAACGTAAACAAAAATAAACATAATAATAATGTTCAGCTTTGGGGAGTGGTGATAGCTCAAATGGCAACGTGGTGTTTTATATGACGAGATTCAGACTGTCGTAGGTTCGAATCCAGCTACTGACCTTCCATTCTCCTACAACTTTCATCCCATGAACAAGAATAAGAACGTTAAATAACAAACAAAAATAAAAAGTAAATGTGTGCGGTCATGGAACCCCGTCGGGAACAAAGTTCATCACGCCTTTTCTTCAATTCTTTTACCAGCCTTAACGGCAAGATAATTTTAATCTTTCAATTGCCGTAAGACAGGTAAAATAAATTAAACATACACACAATAGTTTTAGGTTAGGCCTAGATGGATGAACCAACATTTCATGTTTAATGAATGGACATTTAAATATATTTATCACCTTATCTTTCATGATATAATTAATTCTACACCTTTATTATAATAATATTAAACGTATGGAAACAATAAATATTTGTATAAAAAACAAACTAATAATAAACGACAGTTGAAAGATTAAAATTATGTGTGTATGTTGCCGTTAAGGCTGGTAAAAGAATTGAAGAAAAGGAGTGATAAACTTTGTTCCCGACGGGGGTAACACGACCTCACATTTACTTTATTATTGTCTATAGTTACGTTTTCAACGCTAATTTTTATACTTACAAACATTTATTTGCAGAATTTAAATATTACAAATTAACTTGTGTGTGTTAAAATAAAAAAGATTTATTTACCAGGATTTATGATAATATAGGATATACATAGCGTATTTCCTATATTAAATCTGTCATACATGAAGAGAATATTTTCTACACATCAGAAATGTCGAGAGAGAAAAATGTTTATTAAAATGTAAAAGTAAAATTTAGGGTAAATAATTACAACAGCATATCAGCAACAATAGGGATGAAAGTGGACACTGGTTTTGATGTATGGACAGTGACTTAATTGACTCGCCCATATAAATCACTGATTATGACCGGCTTAGTCCATTTCAATTATTTACTCCCCTCCAGCGAGATTCAATCAGAGATACCCCACCGGACTTTATGGTCCAGTATACACGCTTCACTTTTGTCAGAGAGAGAGAGCGAGAGGTGTTTGTTTATTCGATACAATGAAGTGAAATGTTGACAAAAAATTATTGCATCGGCGATCGTAAAAAAAAACGGGGACGGAATGTCCCGTGCTTGCCCTGTAATAAATGAGAACATAAATAAAAAAATATTCCCTACGTTCGCGAGAAAGGGCGGATACTGTATTATTTACAGTATTGGGAAGGTGGATGAAATGAGATTTTAATTGGAGTTTTAGTGAATAATTGGTCGGGGTAAATGACTCGTTGCTTATTACGAGTGTATTTTTGTTTGTTTCTTATCATGTTCATTTGATTTTGTTTTGTGCAGTTTTTAAATTAATTCCATTATTTATTTGTGTTATTGATTTAGTGTTTATGATGTGAGTCATTGGTTTTGATATGTATTTTTTTTAATGAGTATTTCATTTGTTTGTGGTGTTTTATTAATTATTTGTATGAGTATTTTATTGTTTACTATACTCATATAGTAGTTGGTTCATTCTTCATCAGATTCATTAATAATTGTTTAGTTTTGGTGATTAATTGTTTATTTTGTGTAATTCCTTTTTGGATGCAATTAATTTATTGCTTATACAAAATCTTAAAATTTCATAATTTTTAATTTAATGTTATTAAGTCAAATTTATTTATTTACTTTTACTATAGTATCTCCAGTGAGTTTTGCCCAAATTTATTTATGGATCCCTTTTAGGCCTACCTAAATTATTAGCTATGCATCAATAAACTCTAAAAATCCCGTCCACCTGTTTGTAACTCCTGAACGAACATAAAAATTACAAATTTGAGGTGTATTTAACATCTACGTATTCATTTAGCATTATTGCATAATGATTTGATATATATTTAACTGTTAAACCAGCGTATGCAGTAAAATAAAACACAGACAATCTTGTCAAACTGTTAAGTTTTTGATCCAAATCTGTTGTTTTATTTATAATGGTCGCGTGTCTCATCCGTTCACGAAACCCTAATTTTTACATTTTTTCAATTTTTAAATAGGAACCCAAAATATGTCCGGGATAATAAGTTTCCTAAATTAATCTCTGAAAAGTATTCTACAAACAAATGAAAGTTTCAGCAAAAATTGTTCAGCCATTCTGGAGAATATCCCGGACAAACAAACAAACCGGCAGACAGAAAGACGGAAACAAAATTTTAAAATGCATGTTTAGTAAAGTGTGATTGGGAAAAAGTATCAATTTTTAAACCACAGACATACACTTCAATTGTATTTATATGTATAGATGCATTGAAATAGAATGTAATACAATACATTTTATACTACATTGTATATAATTTACATGATAGTATATATTTTCTTATAAAATATATTGCACAATACGGTTACATTTTATATGATAAAGCTAACTTCATTTAATTTGACAATTTAAGTACATTTACCAAATTATAACTAAGTTTTATATTTAAAAAAAATTATTTTAATCATCTAAAAACGCTGAGAAAATTCTAATAATAACGCATTGAAATATGTAATAAACATTACAATATTATTAAAAATTTTTTGAAAAAATAATTAAACTTAATATGGCTGTGTCATTAATTTATTCGTGTATAAACCACTGGCAGAATGTCATTACAATATTTATTATGATTTGAAAGCTGATTAAGGATTAGTCAAGGTGTGAGGTTATAGGAATACAATAATTAATTAAAACTAGAATTGAATATCTTGTAAAAAAATCATAGATCAATAACATTTTGTGTTGACAAGTTCGAAGCGCCAAGCATCGATTCCGGTACCTCTCATAGCTAAGCGAGCGCTCTACGCTCCCAGTTATTGTAAAACAAGTTCTCAAACTATTTCAGCTTATGTTATAAGTAGTCCTTTTTACATTTTTCAAATTTTTACATCAATTTGAAATTTTTCGGAATAAAAAGTAGCCTAAAATATTCTCTGAAAAGTCCTCTACATGTTAATGAAAGTTTCGTCAAAATCGGTTCATCCATTCCGGAGATTAGCGCCAAACAACAGGCAGACAGACAAAAAATGTATGAATGTGTGTTTAGGTTTTTTCAATGTTTGAATAACCATAATATAAGAAAAAAACTTATATTTTGAAATCACAGACAGACACTTCAATTTTATTTATATACATGTACTAGCTGGCCCGATCCGGCTTTTCACGGTTAGACAAATCAACGTTAAATATGGGGATTTTTAGTAACTTTGACCCTCCCAAACACCCCTAAAATTTCGAATTTTTTTAAAACCTTTCTTAGCGAGCACCTAGGGCCATAGAGGAAGCTATATAACAAATTTCATTCCAATCCGTTCGGTGGTGTTTGAGATTTCGTGATGAGTGAGTCAGTGAGTGGTATTTGGATTTTATATACATAAGTTAGATTTGAAGAGGTGAACTTGACCAGACGTGTCGTTGGACACCATTATCTCATGTACAATTATTCTATCGAGTGGTTTGCAAAACAAAAGGTCTGTAATTAGTTTTCAATGACTGTAAGCTCAAAGTATGATCTTACCAAATAATGGTTTATAATCCTTTACTGCTTCCAGAAAATTTTTATTTTTTATATTGTACGTGTCCAGCTTAGTTTAGTTTAACGCCCTTGAGAAACAGACATATTATTTTACTGAATGCAAATGTTTCCTTTGCCGTTTAAACTTAAAATAAGGACAAACCAAATAAAATATTAAATATTTCCTTGTTCTTTCTAATAATAAATCTAACTTAAGTTTGTTTTTTTAGACAAAATATATTTATGTGTCACCTCCTGGATTGTTAATTCAATGAATATATTAGAAAGGTTAATTACCTTGTATTTCCGCCTGACAATCCAATGTTTTCTTCCTACTTAGGATGACTAGTTTCGACGGTTAAACCGTCATCGTCGGATCCTTGATCATCGTGTTAAAAATTAAATTTAAAGATTTATTAAACCGTGATATTCGTACATATTATGCATTTGTACAAACATATTTGTGTAATCGTTGTGATTGTAATGTGTAATTTGTGTATAAATATATTAATTCATTTTGTGAACACTAAAATATTAGTTATATGCCAGTGATGACAACGCCTCAGAACGGCGTAAATAAAACAATTTTTAACAAAATGATCAAGGATCCGACGATGACGGTTTAACCGTGATGACTTCCTAAGTAGGAAGAAAACATTGGATTGTCAGACGGAAATGCAAGGTAATTAACCTTTCTAATATATTCATTAAGTTTGTTCTAGGTTAACACTAAGTAATGCTGGGTACGATTCTTGCAGAGGCAATTTGTTCAGGCTATAAAGACTAAAGTAGTTTTGACCATGAATAAATCCAACATTGTAGTGCAACAGAGCAGGAAATCGTCAAAAGGAACATTCTTGAGCTTGATTTTCTTTATATCTCTCATTATTTCTCAAACAGATTTCTCACCTCCATGTATCAATCGCCAGCTCGGTCGTTTTCAATAAATTCTAATAACTTATAATGTAAAATACGCTCCCGAAAATATTCCCATGTCACGTATAATCCGTAAAATGACAAACTGTACTCTCCTAACAGTAAGTCTAGGCCATCAATAATGTTAAGGTCCGTGTATTGAAATAGAGGATGTCGAGAGAAACAAAGGTCTTAAAGGAAATGAAATGTCTAACGCTGACCGTCAGGACAACAAATAGGTTTGGTCTAAGAATCTACTGCTTCCGGTCAAGTAGGTTTCCGGTTAATAGCATTGGCCCATCTTCTGTTGAGAGCTCCCTAAATTCGACACTCTCTGACGGAACCGTCGCGTCGGTTCCCAAAGACTGAATAAAACCGATCGTACAAAATACAGATTGTAAGATCTGTTGTTGTATTGATTAAATTGTCAATTAATGTGAAGGAGGAATCTCGTATTGAATCGGCATATGAAATGTAGCTTTTATTTTAGAGAAGCTGTTGTTAGAACTGTAATGGAACTTGCTAACTTACCTGGTTTAGATTTATATACACACAGTAAAGTCTTGTGTTAAACATTAACATTTGAGCACACAATTCGTTAGGACCGTACAAGACTGCTAAAAATTTGTGATTCGTTAGCAAAATAATTACACTTGAACATTTTTTTATTGTTTTAAATACCTTTCAAACTATGGAAAACAGATAACAGGTAAACATTTTTTAACTGCGCTTTTTTATCTATTTTCAAGAATATTCGGTTGAATGTGTGGCAACAATTCGTAAGACACAGTAATCACAATCAATAATCACAGAAATATAACGACTATGAGCCAAAAGTAAACTGATTTTATTTATATTAACAACTCCCTTTATTAATAAGGTACATATTACACCATCAAATAAACGTCAAATTCTTTGATCAAAGATTTGACATCAAAGAAATTTGACGATTCTTTGACGAAATAATTCGTTCATCAAACTTTGACGAATCTTTGACATGTTGTAATCTTTGACAAAGATTTTCAAAAAGAATAAGAATTAAGTACTAAAATATTATAGCACTAATTTTTTAGGTAACCTCCTAACCTCAAAGTAATATAGGCTAACGTTTTTTTCTGTTTTCATTATAGCCTATTATTTCTGTTCCTTTACTTTTATATGTTTAATACGATGGCAAAATTGACATGGAGGTTGAAGCTATGAAAACTTTAATTTTACATTATGAAAAAGAATATTGTTTGTGGAACATTCACACGAATGCCTATAAAAATCGCGATGTAAGGCAAAAACCTTCAGAAGAAATTACAAATAATGTTTTGCAGTCTGTAATATTGGGGTTGGCAATATAGCCTAAGTTTGTTTTTTGTAAAACATTAAAGAGCTTTCATTATGTTTACTTTATTGTAAAAGTGTATTTACAAGGTTTTTTAAAGTTAGTTTTTGAAATCTTAACCCGTTATTATATGAATTACGATCTTTCAACTGTAATTTTGTAATAATAGTTAATGCAATAATAAAAATATAAGAATAAACCTAAACCCCAAAATATATATAATTTAATATGAAAGTTGATCAAAGAAATTGGGCAGGTGTAATATGTATTCTTTGACAAATCTTTGTCAAAGATTTCATCAAAGATCTTTGATAAAACTTTGACCAATTATTTGACAAATAACTTTGACAGTGTAATATGCCCCTGAGGAAAATACTTTTTCCTTCAGCTGTATAAAGTGCGTTTTTACACACTTACAGCAGTGCCCAAACTAAACTAGATGTGTTCAGAGTCAATTAATTATAATTCTTTGTTTTACTTTTCACACTCCAGCTGTTAACTTTGCGCATATATATATTTACATAAAGGTTATATATATATATATATATATATAAAATGGAATTATAAATCAAGCTATTTCGTATTTAAAACTGTTTAATTAATGACACTGACAATTGATAATTTTCTGGTATTCAGATGGAGTTTTAAAGATATTCTTAAAATATTTTAAAAACACATTCCCCCTTCTCTTTTCAAAAGCTCTGCAAACAAAATGTTTAAAAAAAAACTATGGCGAACCTAAAAATTTGAGGAAGTAATGAAAGTATTGTTAGTAATATAATGTTATAGTAAAGCCTTGGTGATGATGTCGTGAAACTCTTGACAATACCAACGGCGGTTCAAATTTATTTCAACTGGAGAGTTTATTAAAAATATTATATAAACGAAAGAAAGTACAGCTCCGCAAACAATTTTGATTATTGCTACTGTATCGATTCAAGAATGATTTTGAGTCATTTATTTTCTGTTATTATTATATTCTTATTCTGACATAAACTAATATTGTGCAGTTCATTTTTAAGATAGTAAATCAAAATATTTATTTTCAAAAACTTATTCGAGTAGTAGACGCGTAACGTACTTCATAATAAGATCACGAAATTAAACCAACAGTGCTTGTTATAATAAATAATCAAGAGGATCCAAAAATGTCAAATAAAATAATTTCAATTCTGCTTTTGGTCATGCCATTTGTTTCTTTATAAAATACCCCTGCTCGCTTCGCTCGCCATCCCCGCGGTGACTCCCGTCGAAGCAAATGCAAACAGGTTATCTATTCTAATATTATAAAGAGGTAAAATTTGTTTCTTTGTTTGTAGAGGGTAATCTCTGAAACTACTGAACCGATTGAAAAACTAGTTTTACTAATAAAAAGCTTCACTATTCCTGAGTAACATAGGCTATAATTCATTTTGATAAAAACACTTTTTATTTCAGTATTTGTAAATTTAGTCGGAAAAAATTCTTAGGTTAGGCCTGGACTGATGAATTACCGTAGCAACTAATTGATTACAATCTGTAAATGATAACTCTGTAAACAACAGATAAAACAGCTGTTTGCTCTAATATTTCCATTAACAGCTGATTTCAAACTTTGAAGCAATTATTTCTATATCTAACTTTTATGTTAGGTTTTTATTAAAGTGTAGAATTAGGCCTTGTTGTTTCTTTTGACCTTTATTATAACGGCTGTTATAAAATATAAGACATAATTTGATTTGTACATTTAACATTATTTACCACCTTAGCTTTAGGGTTATTATTAATACTAAAGAAAATCTAACATGATTATGTGTATAGAAGGTTCCAACGGGGTTGGAGTACGGAGAACGTAGGGGTTTCCCCTAGTTTTATATAAATATTTCTTACTATTAAATTCTATTTTGTCTTATTTATTTTTAATTGGGATGTAACATAGTGGTTTCTTATTTTTAAATTCCTTAATTTATTAAGAGTATATTCTCTAGATTTAAAGAAAGTATAATCAAAATTTGTTATAGGGGTTGTTAATACATTTTCACCCCTTAGCAACACGCGATAAAATGTCAATATATGACACTTTTTATGTATGTCGTAAGAAATAAATGCACACATTTTCAACTCACTAACTTTAAGGAAAATATAAGAAATAATTTATCGTTTTAGAGGTTGTTATCACATTTTCACCTCATAGCAGCACGCGACAAAATGCAAATCTAGTTTACTTTTTCTATGTATCTTGTAAGAAATAATGTACAAAAATTTCAGCTCTCAAGCTTTAAGGAAAGTATAGCAATTAATATTTATTGTTTTATTGGTTGTTTCAACCGTTAAATCAAAATTATTCTAGCCTATTTTACTCAGGGATAGTGTAGCTTTTTATAAGTAAAACTATTTTTTCAATCGGTTCAGTAGTTCCAGAGATTACCCCAAACATACAAACAAAAAAATGTTAACCTCTTTATAATATTAGTATAGATGTAGATCTGACATAATTTAAAACTTTAAAAATATTTAAACTTAATCATTTTACAAACTTTTTAAAAGAATACAACTTTTATCCTACATTTAATTTACATATTTGCATATTCGTAACTGTTACTTGTAGATTTATTTACCCTTTTATCTTATAACTGCTTGCTCCTCACGCCAACCCCGTTGGAACCTTCTATACACATAATAATGTTATGTTTTCTTTATAATAAAGCTGTAGGATAATAATAAACCCAAAGCTAAGATGGTAAATAATGTTAATTGTTCAAATCAAATTATTTTGTATATTTTATAACAGCAGTTATATTAAAGGTTAAAAGAGCCGGCCAGGCTCAGGTCTACACTTTAATAAAAACCTAACCTAAAAGTTAGAAATACAAATAGTTGCTTCAAAGAGTGAAATCAGGAAATATTAGAGCAAACAGCTGTTTTATCTGTTATTTTATTCAATTGCTTGTTATGGTAATTCATCAGTCTAGGCCTAACCTAAGATTTTTTCCGACTAAATTTACAAATATTGAAATAAAAATATTTTTATCAAAATGAATAGTGTAGCTTTTTATTAGTAAAACTATTTTTTCAGTAGGTTCAGTAGTTCCAGAGATTACCCTCTACATTCATACAAACAAACAAAACAAATGTTAACTCTTTATAATACTAGTATAGATTTAGTTTTAGTGTTATTTTAATTATTTCATCGCTGCTGCAATTACTTGTTTCAATAACTTCTGATCGTGTCTAAAACAAAACAATCTTATTTAAAAGAAAGTGTGTACAATGATGTGCGATTAATTTCAATCAATCTTTTGTATTTCATTAATTTACTTAATGTAACGTTTAAGTAATATTAGGCAGTTACACCTGGTGCATTTAGAAATGAAAACTGTTCCATCTGCCTACTCGATCGATGCGATATGCGTGCGGCGGTCAGCAATCGATAAAGAAACAAACATCAGGCAATTAGGACAGCCATTAGCAAAGGATGACAGGTCGCGGGTAACTGTTAGCTTTTCACACGATCGTAATAGTGGTCGTGACTAATTGGTAAACAACAGGGGTTAAACAAATTCAGAGTAGGGTAAAGATTAAACCTTTTTGTAAACAAATAATGCAAATGTTTACCTCGACCGCTTCTTTCTTTATTATCAATCATAATTACATCAATATTGCCCTATAGTCAGTTGAAAAACGGCTGGTGTCCTAAAAGAATATTCCAAGTTCGATAAATGTGCTGTAATTATATTTCGGAATTTTAAAATCAATGTAAATTTTATAAAAATGCAAGTGAAAACGTGATTTGATATTTTTGTGGAAAATATAAGCTTCATAAAACTGATTATACAGGGTGATTCACGACGATATGCAGAAACTTCGGGAGCTTATTCTACATGTAAAAGTAAAGAAAAAACTTTACATAAACATAGGTCCGAAAACGCTTCGTTTTCCAGATATCTGTCATTTGTTTTTTGTTTTTTTTGTTTTTTAATAAAATAATTCATGTCTAGAGAAATTTTCAAACTTAATATGAAGCTTAACGTAACAATAATTTATTTCATGAAAATAAGCGATTATATCCAATCATGCGTTTTAAAATGGCGGCTGTTTGAACATTTCAAACCTAAATTACTCAAAATCAGTGCATTTTAACAAAAAATATCAAGGCATCTTTTTTGTAGCCATTTTAATTTCCTAATTCACTGTCAAAATAATCAGATGAAAGATAATAGAGGCCTATGTGCCCTTTTTCCAGAAACCTCTGAAAACGAACCGCCATCTTACACTGTTGGAGCTGGGGAAATGTCATCTTGATCTGTTTAATTTTGGCAGCCTGGCATATATTTTGCAAGCCTCTGCACAGCTGTTTTGTCGAACAGCTGGCACTGAGAATCAAATAGGCTAGTTGTTGTTATTGTTTGGTTTGTTTCAAACAAATTACTAACCTATAAACTTGGTATTAGTTTAAAATGGATACTGAAAGTCAACCAGTGTATAAAAAGAGGCGAGTAGTTTATAATAATACTAATTTGAAACGTGAAGAATCAAAACCTAAAAGGGTTCGAGGTGAAAAATACTGAAATAATGAAGTACCGGGTAAAGTGTTCTCCTCAGTCACTCAGTGTTGTAAGGACAAGTGCTATGAGAGGGTTTTCTCTTCATAGTCAGTGTGTGTAATCAGTATGATTCCTTTTATAGTGGTCAAGAAAAGCCTCTTCGAGATTCTTTCCTAGCTTCATTTATGAGTAAGTTGGAAAACAGGAAATGTGACTCTGAACAAAAGAAGCCACGTCTCTATACATGGCAGTATAATGTTAAGGATGGTGGAACAGCTACTAAGCTATGCCAGAAATTTGTCTTTCATTTATTTAATATTTCAATAAAACGTTTGCGAGTGATTCAGTCCAAAATATTGGCTGGTGCCGATTTCCAAGAAAGACGAAGTTCACGTAGTAACCGTCCACACAAATTAGGAGACAATGTCTTAGAACTAATGGAAAAGCACCTACAGTTATTTCAAAATGATTACAGTCATTATTGTAAACACAAATCAAAACTTAAATATTTTGAAAATCCCCATCTTAACGTTACCACACTGTAAGTTATATTTCAAGATTACTATAAGGAAAACACAAGTGAAACATTGAAACTATCATATGTGAAATACTTCAAAATGTTTAAGGAACATTTTAGGTACGGTTTTGTCAAACCTAAAACTGATAAGTACGATTTTTGTGCTGAATGCGAGGAAAAACTTACCCGAGATCCGAATGACTCGTGTAAAATTGACTATCAGGTACACAAAAGGAAAGTTGACAAACGCAAAACTTTGAAACCCTATTTTGTTTTCTCAAGAAACTAATAGTGAAGCCCATCTCATCTAGTGTTGGAATTTGATTATGGACAGAATTATCCAATTCCTTGGCTAAATGTTACAAAAGAACGCTTTGGCTGTATGTATTAATGTTCATGTATACTGGGTGGTCTGGACCTAGCGTTAAAAATTGTTTTGGGTAATATAACAACATAAATGCAACTTAAATATACAATTTAAAAAATTCTAGATTAAAAAAACTTGGTTAGGCCAAAATTACACTAGCTAAAAGTCTGGCTTTTAAATAATTAAAATACCACTACTTTAACTTGCAGCACTATTTTAAATAGCATTATTTTAATGTCAGATAAATAGTTCAATGAAATCCTCATTTTATTTTAAAAAATAATTTAGGGACAGTGATTATTATGTACAAATCATTAACTGAAAGAATTTCCAATATCTAATAAATGCCTACCTTATCATGAGATAAGGTATCACGCACAGATACCTTAAATAATTTTTTTAAGTGGATGTGTGAAGTAGAATTTTTTAAATTGTGTATTTAAGTGGCATTTATGTTTTTCTATCACCCAAAAAAAATTTAACGCTCGGTCCAGACCACCCCGTAAATGACAACTCAGCATATTTCTATCGCCACATGGAAACACATTTCAGTAAAAATGGAAATTCAGTAGCTTCTTTCATACATGACTGTTTACTAAAGAACCTAAACAAGTTTTCAGAAATCAGAACAGTGGTGTTATTGTCAGACGCTGCAGGCGGACAAACTAGAAACACTACCATAACACAGTTTTGTTCCTCGTTTGCCAAAGTTCATAAAGTGGGCATAAATTGTTTATATCCTGTGCGTGGACATTCATTCAGCCAGTGCGACCGTAACTTTGGACTCGTTCGAAACAAGCTAAAACACATGGATAGAATATAATCTGCAAAACCATGATTGGAAGCCATCGTAACATGTAGCATGTAGACAGAACCAACTCACTTTGAACTTACTACGGATAAAAATTTAGTTAGGGACTGGAACACAGCTCTTGCCCTTTTCTTTTTTGCCACCCCAAAATCAGAAAAATCAAAAAAGTATACCATTATGAAGTATTAATGATGAAGTACACGCAGTCTGGTGATCTGCTTTGTTCTAATACTGTACATACATACCGACATATCTTCCGTTTTCATATCTTTCCAAAATGTAAAACCCAAGATTTAAAAGACATTGACCCTAAGACCATCCCTTCTGCAGGAGTGAGCGAAGATAAAATTAAAGATGTAAGGTCCTTACTAAAGTTCTTGTCGGAAGAAGACGGTGACTGAATTCAATTCATCCGTATTGAACATAAACAGGACTGAATCCATGAAACATTGATTGCCATATGTATTAGCATAAATATTTGTTTTCTTTAGATTAAAGGCATTTTTCTTATGTATTAATAGTGCGTTATTCCCTCACCCACCAATAATTACCGGAAGAAGGGCACATAACAGTTTATACAAGAACAGTTTATAAAATAAAATAGTAAACTGACAAATATTTTTTATCAAATTATTTACTAGCTAAATAGATACGTTAACTCTAAAAAACATATGTAATAGGTAACTAATGAGCTTGACTTGTGAGAAAGTAACTAGATAAAATAAATCCTGAACACAAAATATTTTCATTAACAGCTGATTTCAAACTTTGAAGCAATTATTTTTGTATTTCTAACTTTTAGGATAGGTTTTTGTTATTATTTTTAAATGTGTTTTGTACTAATAGCATACTGTCAGTCTTGCTAAACCCACTAGTTTGATAGAAACATACTTAAATATTTAAATAATTAATTACTGTTTGTCTTTTATTTTAAACTAGGGGCTCTACCCCTGATCGCTTCGCTCGACAACTCCTGCGGCGACATATTGTAATGTCAACGCAAACCACAAAATCCCTAATCTTGTACTTGACTTTTAAATTTTGTAATAGTAATTTTCATGTAAATGGTGATTGATTACGGCAGAGGTAATTGGATCTCAGTTTGGTACATAATGTAAGACATAGATCGAAATATACAAGAAATATCCCCAACATTTGTCCACAAAATCCCTAGTTTTGTTCATAATTTTTAAATTTTTTAATAGTAATTTTTACGAAAATGATTATTGGTTAGGACAGAGGCACTTGGATCTAAGTTTGGTGGTGGTTGTAGCTGTGACCTGTACATAATGTAAG